>APFE030214249.1:26436-164204 GCA_000404065.3 Pinus taeda | reverse complement strand
TCTACTATAGGGACCGGATCTTCTTGATTGAGGGATCTCAGCTCAAGAAGAAGATACTTCAAGCATCACATGATTCACCATTGGCCGACCATCAGAGGTTTACCAAAACCTACAGGGCCATTAGAGAGAGGTTCTCATGGAAGGGCCTCAAGGAGGACATACTCCAGCATGTCCAGGAGTGCGATATTTGCCAGAGGAACAAGGGGGAGATGAGCCATCTCGCAGGATTATTGCAGCCTCTTCCCTTTCTGGAGGGAAAATGGGAGTGTATTTCGATGGACTTCATCATAGGGTTGCCCATGGTACAGGGCAAGGATTGCATCTTTGTCGTTGTTGATTGACTGACAAAGTACACACATTTTTTCGCCATATCCGCACACTACACAGCAGCGCAGGTGGCTGAGCTGTTCTTCAGAGAGGTCTTCAGGCTACATGGTCTTCCTAAGACCATCACCAGTGACAGGGACAACTATTTCATGGGCGGGTTTTGGTAGGAGCTTTTCTGGTTGGTGGGGACAGAATTGACACCGAGTACTAGTTATCACCCACAGACGGACGGGTAGACAGAGATAGTTAACAAGTGGTTGGAGGGCTACTTGTGTAACTATGTCAGTGGGCAGCAGCGAGCATGGCTGAAGTGGCTGCATCTGGGGGAGTACTGTTACAACACTACGCATCACATGTCCATTGGTATGTCTCCATTCTATGCATTGTATGGATACCATCCTTTATCTTTTGCTGACGTGATGTTTGGTGCTAGCAAGGCTCCGAGAGCCAAGATTTGGATCCAAGAGAGTCAGGATATTCTCCGAGCTCTCAAGGATAATATGGCTACAACATAGAACCAACAAAAGCTGTATGCTGACAGGGGTCGGGTGGAGAGACAGTTTGAGGTAGGGGACTTGGTCTACCTACAATTACAGCCATACCGACAGTCGTCACTGAAGCAGAAGGGGGCTGAGAAGCTGAAGACCCGCTTTTATGGGCCGTACAGGGTGATACGCAGGATTGGACAGGTTGCGTATGAGTTGGAGCTGCCCCAAGGCAGCAAGATTCATAACATTTTTCATGTATCATGCCTGAAGAAGGCATTGGGGCAGCATGTGACAGTGACAGAGGAGCTACCACCCACGGAAAATGAAGGGCATTGCTAGAGGCTATTATTGATACCGGGGAGAGGCAGCTGCGGAGCAGGACGGTCCAGGAATTCTTGGTGAGGTGGAAGAATTTACCGGATGAGGATGCCACTTGGGAAAGTGAGAAAATCCTGCAGCATCCATCACTTCAGTTGCTTGAGGACAAGCAACATTTTGCCGGGGGAGATTGTAATATTCCTAATTAGCCATGGCTAATTGGAATATTCGATTTTGCTCAATTTTGCCTTCTATAGTTATTTATAAATAAAAAGGTGAGGAAAGGGGGACATAACTCACTTTTAGAATAAAGTCACTCCCTAGTAGCACAATGTTGTAACTTAAAGGTGAGCCAAGGGGGCCAAAGAACCATGTAGAGAAGGGGGCCCATGTAGACACTTGGAGGGACTGCGTAGATGGAGAGGAACAGGTGGCAAGAGAGAGAGGCTACATTGGAGGAGGTGGGCCTTAGGGTTTGAGAGAGGCCAATGCTATAAAGGAGAGAGGAGCCTCCTCATTTTGGCATTCGATTATGAACATTTTGAGCTAGTCACTTCGACTTAGAGCACGCTGGCTGTTTAGCCTATCTGCAGCACAATTTAGAGCATCGATTGTCTCCATTCGGAGATCTCACCCTTAGCCACGGGGAACTTCGAGTGCCTGCTCGGGCAACGTAGTTTTCAGCAGTCTTTTGCAGGAGGATCGATCTTTGGAGTTGAGGAGGAGCTGAGCCTTTTGATGACTGTGCAGTCTTGAGAGAGGAGGACGCAGTCTCTTCTGGTAGGAGTTTCGAATTGGGATTATGTGGAGGATTTGAGCTGGGAGATTGAGCAAGTGATCAACCCTTTCATATTGGAGGATTTTGGCAGAGTTTCAGGCAGAGTTTTGGAGGGTTCTATTCAGTGGCAGCGTAGTTCCTTGAGGGATTGCGTAGATCCTCAAGGAGGTGATTTTCGAGGGTCAACTATTTTAGAAAAGATTTCTAGGATTTTTTGGGTTTATTGAGCAAAGGCTGATTCCAGAGTTTCAACATTTTCTGAGGAGGGGAACAGCCCCAAATCCTCACTTGATTCCAGCAGTAGCAGCAGCACAGCAGTTCTCCGGCAGCTTGGACGCAATTCAGAGAGGGGCCATTTCCTTACTATTCTGAGTGTATTTCTTCACTTGCCTTGTGCATGTCGAGGTGCTATCTTTTTGATCACCTCTTATACTCTTTCCATTACTCAGTATAATAAAATGGCTTAGCATTTCTCTCTGCATTTCTTGAGTATCTACTTATATTCCATGTATACATTATTGTATGTTGCATCACTGTTATTTTTATCTCTTGAGCTCTCCGGCTATTGTATCACATGTGTGTTATCTGGTTAGAGTTTGATTATCTGGTTAGAGATTGATTGGGTTTGAGGGATATCCCTGAAATGGGATATTACAGTTTTTTAGATTTAAAATAAAAATCAAACAAAATGAAGCTAAATAAATCCTAACCTAAGGAATATAAACAAAGAAAAAAATTCTAAACTGAAATATGAATACGTAAACTAAATAAATAAATAAGACCAACAGATGTCTAACCCTAAATCATAAAAAATGTTATGAATATGCTAACCAGACAAAAAAATTCGTAATGCTTTGTTATAGATGCGAATGCAGGTTTGCAGAGGCATGCTCGACGGCAGGCAGAAAGAGAGCTCAGCGGCGGAAGAAGGACCAAGGTATGGAGTCGTGTGAGGGTTGAAGGGAAACGATGGCAGCAAAGAGCAGGATGGCGGCAGCAAGGAGACGTCGAATGGGCAGCTGCGTGAGAAGAATGTAGGGGAGAGGAGGACTGCAGGGAAGAGAGGAGCTCAAGCAAGGGCATCTCGGGATGAGGTGGAGGTAGGAGCAGCTAGAATGAGGGGAGCTCGAGATCAGGTGGAGGTAGGAGCAGCTACAATGAGGGGAGCTCGATGGAAGCTTCAGATAGACGGAGGTCCAAGGATTTGAAATGGGCAGCAGATGGGCTGTGTGAAGAGGCCCTGAATAGAGGTTGACGTTGGTGGGTTTTGCTTGTAAGTATACGTAGAGTTGGAAATGCGATAGATGGAGCAAGGAATGCATAGTAACAGGAGGTCACGAATATGGTAGAAGGAAGGGGATTTCTGTAGAGGGAGAGATGACGCTAGTAGGATGAGCGATAGGAGTTGCGTAGGGAACTGTGGCTGGATTTGAAGAGATGGGGCTGCGCGATGGAGCAGCAGATGGAGGTGGCCAAAAACGCAGGGAAAGTGAGCAGTTGGGCAGCGTATAAGGTTTTGGAGCCAGGCAACAAATGGATCGATGGAGAGGTAGAAGGAAGAACGTAGATGGCAACGGAACTGAAGATGGCAAAGCAACGATGGTTTTACACAGTTCACCAAAAAAATTTTGAAATTTACCTATAATAAAAAAACAAAAACCCTAGGCAGCAGCAGACAGGTGGCCCAGAAAACCCTCAAAATTTTCCAGAAATCTTTAAAAAAATTTAAATCGTCTTGCTTCAGATTTTCCTGATGAAAACCCCACAGAAAGTTTCCAGATCTGAAATAAATACCCCTGCAAGAGCTGATTTTGAGGCCAGATCTAGCTTCAAACAAGAATTTCCTCTTCAGATCTGCAACTTGCGATGACAAAAACAAAACACCCAGAAAGAATATATACAATGATGAAATTAAAAACCCTAAAAACCCAGTTAATTAATTACAGTAATTGCAAGCTAAAGGCTCTAAGTAGGCAGATCTATCATTATGCCACACATATTTTTAAAATTTAAAATTTAAAGTGAGGTGCTTCAGAGAAAACCCTTTATGCATCAACAATGGAATATCTAATGATAAGCCCGGGATTCAATCAAGCTGGGCCCTTCAGAAAATGTTGATCAGGAGTTGGCTGGTCCAACTGAAAAACTTCCCCAAATGCCCGATGATCTCAAAATCAAGAATTTTCTGCACAACTCAATTCAACCATTAACATAGAGAGAGAAAACGACAATAAAATTCAGATTTAATGGAGATACCTGCCATTATATTCAGAATTTAAACTACCATTCAAACCCCAGTGATCAAACAAGATACCCGTGCTTAAATGACTCATCATAAAGCTATCATCAATGGCTGAAAGGAAATCTATGCATGGAAATAAAACATCTTACAGCATTTCCATGAAGAGTAACACCAGCAGACATTAACCCCAAAGTCTTTCTTTATTGCACATGAAAAAACGATTACAAGAGAGCTTTCACTTAGCACACGACTCCAAGATCCAATGATCTCAACTGACAACCGACCTCCTATTTAAAGACAAATCTTCCAACGGCTAGTTTGAGTGATCCTTGTCAAAGCGATCTCGACCGTTGATGAAGATCAAAATTTCTTTTAATCTCATCCGTCGAAATTTTAAATATTGAGGAAATTTCGAAATTATCAATTAAATGCATTTTAATTAATTCAAAAATTAAAATTTTGAATTAACCAAAATTTTGACTTTGACTTAACCCTAGGGACCATGGGCATAAAATTTAGCAAAATAATCAATTAACCTTAGTCCCTGGACCTTTTAAAATTTTATTTTTTTAGAGGACCCACGAATTTTGTCTTTGGAAAATTTAAATTTACCTAGGACCTATGACTTATGAGGGGATAAATTATTTTTCTGACCCTCAAGACACTTTACATCATGATTTTTTACATTTTTACATCTCAAGGGAGAAAACCCATTTGATATAGACCCTCACAGACTACCCAGTTCTATGACAGAAATATAATCTAGCAGATCAAGCAATTTGTAATAAAATAACCTAACCAAATAGTTAGGATAATCTCCAAATCACTTTTACTTAGACTCGATCTAGCACACTAGGACTTCCCTAACATTCTAATGACAAAATCCATTCCGGCTTTGGGGTAAGGTTGAAGGAAAACTTTGCTGATCATGGATCATTGAGACAAAAAACCCTCCGGAATGTAGATCATCACCAGAAAATTAGATTTACCTAGGCAATTACATACATGACATGGATCTGCTGAGATTATTTACAATTTACACATGCAGACTGGGTTTACAATATAACATGATTAAGCTGATGATGATAGTCAGACGGCACGGACACATTGATCATGCACTATCCCTTTTGCGAAAAAAAGGGGGTGTACTGCCAAGATCATTGACACGTAGTGGTCAACACCTCTCATCGAGAGGTGTAGGATTGATCTAAAGATTATCCGATTCTGATAAGTATTCATGGAGTTATGAATTTATTTGTGTTATAAGACAATTCGTCAAGGTCAACGAGCAACCAAATAACCCACACATGTGCTCAACGTTTTAGTATAAAAGGAGATGATTTGAGAGTCATTTCACACACACTTCTCTCTTGATTTCTCTCCACTTGTCTTGGGTTTTAGTGTGAGAGAAATATAGGAAGAAGTAGCCCTAATATGTAGGAGGAAAAGAGGCTTAACAATCAACTCTAGCCGCAGTCCTAGCCCTAGCTTCTACGCATAACCTAGCTGCAATCAAGAAGAAGAAATATGCTGCCTAATGTAGAGGACACAGTCATGAAGAGAAGCCCTAACGTTATCAAGAAGGAGCCCTAACCTATACGCTGGTCTCTACGCAGTCGAGAAGGAGGCCTATAGCCCTATACGCTGGTCCCTACAAAGACGCAGTCAAGGAGGATAATGGCATGCTCTAGCCAAAACATTAGGAGGCCACCCTAGACAACATGGAATGGTTGTATGGATAGTGTATCTTTGAGGTAAGTTTAAGGGCTAAACACAGTTAGTTTAAGGCCTGTTTCAAGGTGAAGGAAGGTCAAGTTCCCTTGTTGAAGAGCCGCAGTCATAGGATTGATTTGAGGGAACTTTGGAGGAGTGCAAATCCATGGAATGGCAATCGCAACCCTACACAGTCTTGCTGTAGGGTGCCGTAGTAATTTTAGGCAGGCCGAGGTTGTTAAAGAGGGATAGACTGCCCAGAACCACAACAAGAAGGGTCAGCCTCTTAACAAAGAGCAATCGCATTCCTTAACAACAGATCTTGGCAGAATTGAAGGCTGGATATGCAACTGTAATGATGCCCTAACCAGGCCTACGTGGAAACATAAGAGTGGACCTTGAACAGTGAGCTATAGCATGCAGCAGACTGTATTTTGGCGATTAGGATGCTAATGGATGAGGGTCATAGGACATGGTACATCAATGTTCAATGGGACAACAACATGTTCGGATAGCACAATGATGGGACAACAATGACAGTGTACAACAATGCTAGTAAATGGGATAGCTGGGCTACATGGTGCTGCCAAGATAAATGGGACAGCAACAAAACAATGGGACAGCAAGAAAACATGGAATGGCCATGTCACTAACAGTGGGACAACAGTATGCCACATAGGACAGTAGTCGCTAGCATGGTACAACAATGGCACATGGGACAACAGTGCAGTATAAGGTCTAGCATTGTGATGATGGGTGCAGCACGGTGCAACACGTTGAGGTGCAGCATGATGATGAGATGCAACACAATGATAGGTGAAGGAGTCACCTTGGAGAATCAGTTGAAGCAGCATGTCTTCAACTGATCTCATGTATCATCTTCTTAGAGATGATCTATGCTCTTATCTTGTTGAATTTTGTCCCTAGCTAGCGCCACATCTTGTGTCCTCTTGTCTTGGCTTGTCTTCTACGATTTATGTTTATGTTCTATCTGCAGTTTACTTTAATGCTGATGTGATTGCTAATCTAGAAAAGATATTGAGCTAACTGTGAAAATTGAAATAAATTGCTCTAAGCATAGAACATACCTAAACTTAACAGTCTACTTAATCAGATCATGGACCCTATAATTTCTTTGCTTCGATTTGCAGATACAAACCAACCCATCCTAGGAGAGGTTTATGAGGGATGGGATTCCATGATTGAGTCTATGAGGAGCATTATTTTATAGAGTGAGTGCCCCGAGTATGAGACATCACCAGAGGCCTTCTTCACCACTATACATGATATTCTTGTGAGTAGATGGGACAGGAATTGTACACCTTTACATTGTTTGGCTCACTAATTGAACCCAAAATACTACAGCCATGAGTGGCTGAATGGTGGACCTTCCCGCAGATTCCCTCCTCACATGGATGGTGAGATCTCACAGAGGAGGAAATATGCATTCAGGTGGCTTTTTTAGGATAAAGCATCCCTTGATGAGGTGGAGGATGCCTTTGCAGAGTTTTCCACTGGCACTGATCGATTTGTAGGATATGATCTGATTAGAGACAGGGGGGATAAGAAGCCCTATTCTTGGTGGGAAAATCATGGGGCAACAAGCCCTCCTCTACAATAGTTAGCCATGAGGCTCCTCTCTCAGGTGACTTCATCCTCTTGTTGTGAGAGGAATTGGAACACATATGGAAATTTGTATAGTGTCGAGAAGAGCAAGCTTGAGTAGTCCAAGGCAAAGGCAATGGTGTATGTGCACACCAACCTTCGTCTTATTTATAGGCATAGGGATGAGTAGTCGAAGGGAAAGACAAAGATGTGGGATGTCTTTCTTGATGATATGGGTCTGGACAACAGTTTTGTGTTGGCATTGGCCAACTTGGATCTCAATAATCCAGTGCTAGAGCTTGTTAGATTTGATGATGGTGATATTGTAGAGGGGTCATCTTCCACACCAGCAGATGCAGAGATGACTTTGGATACAGAGGAGGAGGATGCAATAGAATAGAGTAGTGGTGACCATGATGATCAGGACAACGATGTTGATTTCAAACCAAACCATCAAATCATTGTACCGAACTTTTCACAAATAGTTAACATATGAAAACTCGTTCATTGTTCGATCGAATATGTGTCGCCGCTCCTCCATTGCATTCAACTTATAGTCGCATGACTTGTTATGGTCACATGGTTGTCCCAATCGACCATAAGGCCGATTTTTTAAACCCAAAGCCAACGTTTCCATAAGCCATAAGACCATGCCCATATGACCTAGACCCAAGAATCATTGAGTGTCAAAATGCTAATGCCATTGACAATGTCACAACAGCCACGTGGCATACCTAGAGGGGGCCACATGTCACCCAAAACACACTCATTAGATAGCTGAAATTGCCATTTTTGTTTGACAAGTGGCAGCCTCGGTGGCTCCTCGTCAACATGCTAACATCATTTACTAATATAACCTTGCCACGTGTCATAATCCTATTGGTTTGCTTGGACTGGTTAAACATCAAGCATCATTTCCTTCATCTGACCTTAATTTGTTGAGGACACAGGTGATTGATCTGAGACTTGCATGGTTTTTAACTATGTTAACTAATGCACAACTCCATGTACTTGTGGCCATTGATCTGCCTATCCAATGGTGGATCTTCAAGAAACTTGCACGATGTTTAACAAATTAATATTTTGTGTTTGGCCCTATAGTGTTTCCTTTTAATTTTTGCCCCGATTAATACTAATTTTCAACTGGCCATAACTTCTCACCCAACAGGATTTTTTCTAAGAAAAATATAGGATTGAAGAGGTATCGATGAGAAATATGCAACCATGCTATTAGTGAGATATTTTGGGCATTTTTTCTTCTTAAAAAGCTAAAATAAATTCAAGCACCCTGTTATCACTCAAACTAGTAGGGGACCTAAAGGGGATTCCTAAAGGGGAAATGCTAGGCCAAGGGAAACAAATGGAGACTTAGCCCACTGTCACCTCAGCTAAGGCTCCCTTCTATTTACGGACTTTCATTGATGGGAGGAGACCCGATATATTATGGAGTCCTTGATGAATGATAAGTCATCAAAATGATGTGGAGTGACCCAAATAATCCTTTCCCAGAAGAGTTAGAAGGATAAGGCTTGCTTGGTTTCTAAGCAAAGTACAATGTCTTCTAGGGAAATGAAAAGGAGGATTCAAGGGTTAGCTTTATGGGATACAACTTATGAAGGAAATTCCCAATCCCTAAAATCCTTATTGTAATTGGTATCTTGGATGGTTCTTGAAGAATTGGCTTTCAAAGGATTTGGTCCACATGGGACCAAGTGGACCCGCTCTAGGATAGGGGGAATGAGTACAACAACCAATGATGTTCTTAACCTAGACAAGGTGGGGAGAGGATCAAAGAAACAATTTTCACTTGAAGGTGTTGGTTTGATCCTATAAGATACCATCCTTGAGGATGATAATGCAAAGTTTGATCCCAGAGCTAGAGCTTGGCTTTTCTCCCAAATCCACTGACATAATGGGTTCAAAATTGGAGGAGAGCTCGAGGAAACACTAGCACATGAGACCTTAGGAGATTGAACTTTTTGGAGGGCTAGCTTGTCGGTAAATTGATGCCCTATGTGCCCCAACTTAACTGGACCTAGAAGAAGGTGAAAGAATGTGATTTTTGGTGATCACCTTTTGGTAGATCAGTGCCTTAATCAAGCCCTTGTTCAATTTTTTGTGTTAGTAGCCTTGCCTCAATGTTATTTATCATTTCTGGAATTTTCATGAAGTCCTAGGCAGAGGCCTGAATCCTAGCTTTGAAAAAGTGGCTCAGAATCTAGGGTCGCTGTCATAGAACTACCTGACAAAGGCCACAGTCGCATGGAGACCTTTCTATGGGAGCGACTGGAGGGTCTCAATCGCAGGGAAGGCTTGTTATAGGAGTGACAGGGGATCTAGTTCAACAAAACATCAAGTTCTCTCAGAGGTTGGACACTTGGAGGGGTTGGTTGGCTCTTGGAGGTTTTGTAGCTCCTTAGGAAGGTTAGTTTGGTTTTGTTTAGACGATTCCACCTCCTTAACTATACTTGGGGAGTTGAATCATATCATAGTAACTCTTCATGACATGTTTACCCAGTAGACTGGTTAGCTTGGGTAAAGGTGGGAGGAGGGTGTTATAGCTCTAGAATTGCATGTAAAACTCTTAGGTAAGTGCAGGTATTGTTTTCTTATATTGCATCTTGACATTTATTTTCATATACTAGCTAATATTCTTTCTCCATGGTAGTTAGGCTTGTTTTTATCATACCATGGCTACATTGAATTGAATTATGGAAATGGAACCTTTGCGGAAATAATTCTTCTGTGTTTAAGAAACTCATGGCATTGAGAAGAATTAGTAACAATTGAGAATATGTGTAATTCCTAGCAAGAAGGTTTGATGGGTAGTCTATGCTGCAGCCCAATAATGAAGTGGGATAGCTCGAGTGACTCATTCTCATTTTGTCTTTCCTTCCCTAGCTATGTATTGGTGTTAAGGATTTCTTTCTTCAATTATACCTCACTAGAATCGTCAAAACTCATCCCTTGTCCTGTTCCATGCTAGTGTTGCCTCTTGTAACATTTGTTGTTGTGCTAGTTTTCTAGATCTCATCTTTGTTTGTGCTTCACTAGTCCTCACAACACTTGCACCATAGTTAGATACATTTTGTCGTTATTGCCTCCTACATTCATAGGCATTTCAAGAACTCTTCGAGCTTTGATGACCTTACTTTCTTTGCACGGGCATTGCCACCATTTGTATTCAATTGTGCTTCAACAATGTCACTGTCTCCCTTATTTTCTCCAATCGCTTTTGTTTGTCTCTTTCCTTTCGTAGAGAGTTGTTGTTGTGAAAATTTGGAGACCAAAATTTCTACTACAACAACTGATTAAGTATCTTCTATTTGTTAAATTACTGAACAAATTATTTACTGCATCCTACAGCAAATATTCAAACTAATACACTGCAACCTTCACCAATTAAATTAAATGCTAAAACAAGACACTGAGCAAGAAATAAATACACAACACATGACACTATTATTTTCGGACAAATGTCCCCAGAAAAACCCAATGCGGGAAAACCAATGCAGCAGCTGAGCGTTTGTATTATTAAGCAATAGTTTTTTGGATTCAATTCATTGGATGCCCAACTAGCTATCTGATATAGAGAGAAACTGGCAAAAAGGTTATTGAGAGAAATCTCATACTGTTCTAGGAGATTCGATTCTCATCAGGGGCTTGTTGACTGGGCCTACGCTGCCTCTATGAAGCTTCTGCATCAACCTTACACAGAACTGTGTCACTCTGGCTAGGCTCTGCACCAATCCCTCTGCTGACCTCCTACTTACTGTAAAATTGATCTCGAGGCCTTCCGGTCTCACATCGCGTCTTCTTGCACTGAATCTTGTATCTGCCTTGCACTCCCCAGATTTGGAAAGCTTCCTCCGGTCTACTATCCCTGCCCCTCACTGCAAGAAATCACCTTGATTGATTGTCTAGAAACTTTTGCGCTGCCCTCTTTGAGAAAATCGATATATTGATCTCTCTCCGATGTGTTTTCCAAATACCCATCGAAGTCCTGCTTATAATCCTCCAGTTGAGTAAATCAATGGCCCATATTAGATTCTAATAAATGGCTTAGATCATTTGGGCTCGATCTCCTTTTTCTTTTAGAAGTTTCGCCCTCAATTTGATTAATACCCTTTAATTATTTTAGTTTTTTGAGTTTAGACTTAGGCATCCATTAAAAATAATTAATTATTTTAATCAAAATGTCTTTGGGTTGGCTTTCGCAAAACGATTTCTAGGTATTTTCGAATACATGTGTCCAAGCCTCCCTTCAAATTTTGAGGCTTAGAGCACATTCGATGCTACCAGAAATCAACACATCCTCTTAGCGAGGAATGAGTTCTATGAAGTGTTTGACCTACGTGGTATATCTAGACCCTTTGTGGTCAATCACGTTGTCTTTTGAATACTCGTGTTCAACATAGTCCTCTCTTACATTCCTATTTGACTATATTTTGGTGACATTAATTTGACACCATGTTGGTCGTTTATGACTTGGGTAGGTATGCAAGCGTCTTTAGGTGGATCTACCAATACACATGATCTAGGGGAGCCCTAGTTTCATCACTCCTTTCTATATAAAGTGTTTCTCATGTTATAACGGTTGCCGCATGTATAAAGGAACATTTAACTTATACCCATGCATGGACCCTCCTCTTATGTTATTGTTATCCACTTAATTTTCCCATTAGAATTTTACAATTTATCTTATACCCAAGTATGGACTCCCTTCTTATGTGTTTGGCACATTTAAGTGTAGGACCCTTTGAGATTATTAAATAGTTGCTCATGTTGTTTCATATTTCCATCGATTTAAGTTAGGGTTTGTAAGATATGCAAATTTAAGGCACATGATGGTATATAGCAGCTCTTGAAAATAGACTACAATGAATAAGATCAGTAGAGGTCCAATAGGCTATGAAGGAGGCAAGCTAGGGTTAAGTAAGCAATAGTTTCAAATAGCTGAAAATGCACAGGTATTTCAAGAATTCTTCCACCTCTGATGCCCTTTCTTTCTTTGCATAGGCATTTCCACCATTTGTGTTTAATGGTGCATCAACAGTGTCACTACCTCCCATATTTTCTCCTCTTTCTTTTTTTCATCTCTTGCCCTTTCTAGAGAGCTGGTGTCACCTTCACTCCTCAAGGTAACCCTATAAAATTGTAAGGAAATATTAAAATCTAGCTTGTTGGCATCTCCAAGATGACTCTGATTTTTATAATGGCATGGTATAAATAAGCTCTTGTAATATGTCGCAAGCACTTGTGTAAGTGTAGGTATTGATCTTGTTAACCCCTTACCTCTAGGCGTAACTAAAGGATATTTTAACACATTTGATTTTAATCATAATTCACTACTTGAGCCAAAAGTGTTCTCCTTGTTGTATTCATGTATTATAGTGGGCCATGCTTGAATGAGTTCTGTGAAGTGTTTAACCTAGGTGGTATATCTAGGTCCTTTGCAGTGGATCACAATGTCTTTTGAATACCCATCTTCAAGATAGTCCTGTCTTACATTCCTATCAAAGGAACAATAGGATATGAGTGAGGGAAGCTAGGGTTAAGTAAACAATAGTTTCAAATGGCTGAAAATGCATATGACAACAATAAATACCAAGACATCAGCCCTAATTTTAAGGTTAAAATATTCAATTAATGCTATATTTTTCCTTTTATTATTTATTAAATGAAATCCCTTCCAACAAGGCAATAACATATGGACATAAAATTTTGATTAAATGTATATTTTAAGCTAAACCCAACCAACCCTAGTTATCGTGAAATCAAAGAACAAAGGAAGATTTATAATCATGAACACCTATTAGTTTGGAGCCTTTATCTAGTTAGGCAATGGAGACAATTAGTGAAAGGTCAATGACATAGGGCCTTGGATGAAGAGAATGAAAGATTGAATTCCTTCAATTAGAAATGACTAGTGACTTCACTATATGGAATATTTTGATGTCAAATGATGCATGAATCAAGTTCCTTCGATGGACTTGTGCAAAGCAAATTTTACAAGCCATTGAGGATCAAGATTTCAAGAAAATATATTGCACTTGTTAATATGGCATTCATAGAAGTCCTAATTTCAGAAATATAGCATGTAAAATGGAAGAAATTGTGACAATAAACTTACACATTTCCAATAGGAATCACTTTGTGAATACCAAAAGTCTGTCCATGCAAAAATCTCCTTCACAAGACAATTCAACCTATAAATGATCATATTACATCCAAAAAGAAAGATAATAGCTAATGTACCCTCCTCTAGAGAAGAAGAAGAAGTGAGCGAAGGATGATCAACAATCGAAAGTGACTCCCCTCTATTTTGTGAGGGTAAATATGTCATTTTTTCATAATTTTACAAGAAAATCCCAAAAACAATTGCTTGAAGTTGTAATGTTTTAAACTAGGAAAAATAGTGCTATGGAAACCAAACAATAAAAACAACACCATAATATTGAAACATTCAGTGCACACCCATAAAATGTCTAGGAATAACCAACGGCTGAGCCATTTTATTATAATCTGGGAGAAAAGTACAATAATGTGAAAGTGGTGCACCTGGGCTTGCCTCAATAGCAAGCGTGATCAAGCCCAGGTGGTAATATGTCAAGCCCCGATCGCACAAATCACTGCTACAATGATGCCCTGCGTTGCCCTAGTGAAACTGTGCTGTCTGTTGTGCAAATGCTGCTGGAAACCCCACCTCCGATGCTCAAAAAATTCTGAGAAATTAACTTGGGCCTCTCCATCAAATACACAAAACAACTCACGAAGGAATTGGCCAAATGTTGATGTCGAAATTTTGGCTTGAATTTGTCCCTAGCTCCTCTAGCTTTTGGCTGAGTTGGGATCCATGTTTGACCCCCCAGATCTGCCGGGAAAATTCTGCAAAATTAGCCCCAAGCTCCTCAACCAAAATCCACCAAAACCCAGAAAGTGTTTGGCCAGGTTTTGACCTGAAAAATTCGTCCTCGCAAATGTCGCGCCCTCCTCCAATTGCTCAACTGTACGGCCTGCCTGTACATCCGTAATAAGCCCTCCAAAACACACCAAAATGGCTAGATAATCTTCCTCGAACTTCCCCTATCTCTCCTGGCAAATACTCGCTCCACAACTGACCCACGAATCCCCCACGTGTGCCCAGTGATGAATTCCTGCACCATTCCTGAGTGCTGGCAATCACACTGCTCCCAAACGGAAATCTCCGGCTCCCAAATTCCTCTTAAAGGCTAGTCTTCCCCTGTACTTCCTTCTCCAAAACTCCTCTAGCAATCGCTCCTCGGAAGGCCACTGAATGTTCTCCTGCGTATTCCACTATTGTGTCTTTCTGCAGTATGCATTGACTAAATGATGCTGCATTGGGAGCTCTGAATATCCACCTGCAATCTCTCGGAATGATAGAAAGAAACTTCACTAGGGTGGCACTTGTGGTCCACCGAAGAGAGGGTGAGTTATTGGCTTGGAGAACTCATGGTAAACAACAGGTGACCCAGCTACGCAGCTAGAGCAACTAAGAGTAAGTTTAATATGTCCAAAAGATGCCAAATGAGGCTGAGCCTCCTCTATTTATAATACATGGTCCTCTTTTCATATGTGGTCCCCCTCCAACTAGCAATTTCACTTTCCCTCCTTAGTCATTCGAACTTCCCTCTAAGGTGGTTTGTATTTCCTCATGTGGGTGGCCCCCACGCTATGCCAACAAAACATTTCAGCCCCTTTCCCTACCCAAGTCTTTCCAAAAAATCACATGGGTCCCATGGTCTCCCAAATTGTCAAAATTGTAGAATAAATAAACTTGTAACAATTTAATTTCGGAAGGGACATTACAGAAGTATACAAATATGTTAACCAATCTTGAGATAACTCAGAAGCATAATAAAAATGCCAAAATAACCCATACTTGTGGGAATAAAAACTCTCCAAAATGATTAACCTCCAAGAATAATCAATTTGCATCAAGCAAGTGATGAAATGGTTCATAGGTGCCCCTCACTCCAACAAGTCATCAAATTCTAGCCAAGGATATTTATTTCATTTTCAAATTTTCCTATTTCATTTTTCTTTGCTTATACTCAATAGCTGGCATATTGCATACAATAAATCCATGTAACATTGCTTTGAATCAAAGATTGGGGATGAGGGGTTTTTATTAGATTTGGAAATCCTTACATAAGCTACTAATCATTCATAACAATGATGAGAATTAATCTTTTCCATTTTTCTCCTTCTTCCTCTCTCTCCGATGTGTTTTCCAATTGAGTAATCAATGGCCCAGATTAGATTCTAATCAATGGCATAGATCATTTGGACTCAATCTCCTTCTTCTTCTAGAAGTTTCGCACTCAGTTTTATTAATACGCTTTAATTATTTTGATTTCCTAAGTTTAGACTTAGGCATCCATTAAAAATAATTAATTATTTTAATAAAACTGTCTCTGGGTGGAATTTCCCAAAACGATTTCTAGGTATTCTAGCATACATGTGTCCAAGCCTCCCTTCAAATTTTGAGGCTTAGAGCACATTCGATGCTACCAGAAATCAACACACCCTTTTCGCAAGGAATGAGTTCTATGAAGTGTTTGACCTAGGTGGTATATCTAGACCCTTTGTGGTTGATCACATTGTCTTTTGAATACCCATCTTCAACATAGTCCTCTTTTACGTTCCTATTTGACTAGCTTTTGGTGACATTAATTTGACACCATGTTGGTCGTTTATGACTTGGGTAGGTATACAAGGGTCTTTAGGTGGATCTACCAATACCCATGATCTAGGGGAGCCCTAGTTTCATCACTCCTTTCTATATAAAGTGTTTCTCATGTTATAAAGGTTGGCGCACGTATAGAGAAACATTTAACTTATAGCCAGGCGTGGACTGCCCTCTCATGTATTTGGCACATTTTAGTCCGGGATACTTGGAGATTATTCTATAGTTGTTCATGCAATTTTATATTTCCATTGATTTAAGTTAGGGTTTGTGAGATATGCAGATTTAAGGCAGAAGATGGGATGTAAGAGCTCTAGAAAATAGCCTATATGGAATAAGATCATCGAAGGAACAATAGGATATGAACAAGGCAAGCTAGGGTTAAGTAAACAATAGTTTCAAATGGCTGAAAATGCATATGACAACAATAAATACCAAGACATCAGCCCTAATTTTAAGGTTAAAATATTCAATTAATGCTAGATTTTTCCTTTTATTATTTATTAAATGTAATCCCTTCCCATAGGGTAATAACGTTTGGACATAAAATTGTGGTTAAATGTATATTTTAAGCTAAACCCAAACCAACGCTAGTTACCATGAAATGAAAGAAGAAAGGAAGATTTATAATAATGAACACCTATTAGTTTAGAGCCTTTATCTAGTTAGGCAATGGAGACAATTACTGAAAGGTCAATGACGGAAGGCCTTGGATGTAGAGGGTGAAATATTGAATTTCTTCAATTAAAAATGACTAATGACTTCAATATATGGAATATTTTGATGTCAAAGGATGCATGAATCAAGTTCCTTTGATGGACTCTTGCAAAACAAATTTTACGTGCCATCAAGGATCAAGATTTCAAGAAAATATATTGCACTTGTTAATATGGCATTCATAGAAGACCTAATTTCAGAAATATAGCATGCAAAATGGAAGAAAATGTGACGATGAACTTACACATTTCCAATAGGAATCACTTCGTGAATACCAAAAGTCTGTCCATGCAAAAATCTCCTTCACAAGACAATTCAATCTATAAATCGAAAGTGACTCCCCTCTATTTTGTGAGGGTAAATATGTCACTTTTTCATAATTTTACAAGAAAATCCCAAAAGAATTGCTTGAAGTTGTAATGTTTCAAACTAGGAAAAATAGTTCTATGCAAAGCAAACAATAAAACAACACCATAATATTGAAACATTCAGTGCACACCCACAAAATGTCCAGGAATAACCAATGGCTGAGCCATTTTATTATAATCTGGGAGAAAAGTACAATAATGTGGAAGTGGTGCATCTGGGCTTGCCTCAATGGCAAGCATGATCAAGGCCAGGTGGTAATATGTCAAGACCAGATGGCACAAATCATTGCTACAATGATGCCCTACGTTGGCCTAGTGAAACTGTGTTGTCTGTTGCACAGATGCTGGTGGAAACCCCACCTCCGATGCTCAGAAAATTCCAAGAAATTAACTTGGCCTCTCCACCAAATAAATAGAACAAACCATGAAGGAATTGGCCAAATGTTGACGTCGAAATTTGGGCTTGAATTCTCCCTAGCTCCTCTAGCTTCTGGTTGAGTTGGGATCCCTGTTTGACCCCACCAGATATACCGGGAAAATTCTGCAAAATTAGCCCCAAGCTCCTCAACCAAAATCCACCAAAACCTAGAAAATGTTTGGCCTGGTTTTGACCTCGGAAATTCGTCCTCACAAGAGTCGCACCCTCCTCCAATTGCTGAAGTGTATAGCTTGCCTATAAATCCATAATAAGCCCTCCAAAACACATCAAAATGGCTGAGATAATCTTCCCCGAACTTCCCCTTATCTCTCCTGGCAAATACTCGCTCCACAACTGACCCACGAGTCCCCCACATCTGCCCAGTGATCAATTCCTGCGCTGGTCCTGAGTGTTGGCAACCACACTGCTCCCAAACGGAAATCTCATGTTCCCAAAGTCCTCCTAAAGGCTAGTCTTCCCCTGTACTTCCTTCTCCAAAACTCCTCCGACAATTGCTTCCCAGAAGGCCACTAAATGATCTCCTGCGTATTCCACTACTGCATCTTTCTGGAGTACGCACTGATTGAATGATGGCTGCGTTGGGAGCTCTAAATATCCACTTGCAATCACCCAGAATAGAAAGAAGCCTCACTAGGGTGGCACTCGTGGTCTACCAAAGAGAGGGTGAGTTATCCACTTGGAGAACTCGTGCTAAACAACGGGTGACCCAGCTACGCAGCTAGAGCAACTAAGAGTGTGTTCAATATGTCCAAAAGATGCCAAATGAGGTTGAGGCTCCTCTATTTATAATTCATGGGCCTCTTTTCCCTTGTGGGCCCCTTCCAACTAGCAATTTCACTTTCCCTCCTTAGTCATTCGAACTTCCCTCTAAGGTGGTTTGTATTTCCTCATGTGGGTGGCCCCCACACTATGCCAACAAAACATTTCAGCTCCTTTTCCCTTCCCAAGCCTTTCCCAACAATCACATGGGTCACATGACCTCCCAAATTGTCAAAATTGTAGAATAAATAAACCTGTAACAATTTAATTTCGGAAGGGACATTACAGAAGTATACAAATATGCTAGCCGATCTTTAGATACATCAAAAGCATAATAAAAATGCCAAAATAACCCATACTTGTGGGAATAAAAACTCTCCAAAATGATTAACCTCCAAGATTGATCAATTTGCATCAAGCAAGTCATGAAATGGTTCATACGTGCCCCTGACTCCAACAAGTCATTGAATTCTAGCCAAGGATATTTATTTCATCTCCTATTTCATTTTCAAATCTTCCTATTTCGTTTTTCTTTGCTCATACTCACTTGCTGGCATATTGCATATAATAAATCCATGTAACATTGCTTTGAATCAAAGATTGGGGATGAGGGATTTTTTATTAGATTTGGAAATCCTTACATAACCTGTTAATCATTCATAGCAATGATGAGCATTAATCTTTTCCATTTTTCTCCTTCTGCTTCTCTCTCCCTATTCAATTTTTGTCTCCTATATTTTTGGTCACCTCACTAGTGATTGGTTCTCTTTAGATTGTTGTCTCAAGTAGGGCCCGACTTGAGATTATTTCTTCCTAGATGGGACTGGTTACCATTCTCCTTTCTCCTATCACTTCCTTTGAATATTGGCATTGGTTGGTATATCCTATAGACTGCAGCTATATGATTACGTAATCATCAATCCAGAGTATCCCTCCTCTAAAGTTTTGGTTCCTGACATTGCTAGTACAACTCTAGTGTCTTCTCCACTTTTCTTTCTTTTTTCTCTGCCTCCTTTCCTTTGCTTTTTCGTTCTTCTTCTCTCATTCTTTGAGAAGCAACATACGTGTTCTAGATATTTTTGTCCTCATTGGTATTGTTGCCCACCAAAAGTGAGTGGCCCATAGAAGAAACTTTTTCCTTATTCATCTCTTCGAACCGATAGCTGGAAGCCCCTGAGAGCCAGTAGTAGCCGATGTGACGTGCCATTCATACCTCTGCCACCTACATCATTCATGTTTTACCTCACTCATCTTCTAAGAGAACAAGTTGGAAGGTGGGCTTCTCATCAAGAGTTACTTTATTTATTATGCAATCCGGTGTTTATGCTTGTTTGTATTTGGGCATTCTTGTATTTGTATCAACTCTTGTGTACTGTTAGGCCATGTATCCACGTGCCTGGTGTGGGGTCATGATTCATATTGTGTTAAATTCTTACATCAACTTATGGTGCAAGGTCTAAGCCAATCAAGATTCTCTATTATTGCATCATGCAATCATTTCTTGTGTCAATCGATTGCATGCATTGAGTGATTAATTCGATGTATAGAACCCAGACTATGTTAAAAAAAAATTAGCAACAAGCCATGAACTATCTAAACATAACCATAACCAAATATAACTGGATCAATAATGAGGCTCGACCTATATTATATGCTTCCACCATATAATATTTCTATATGAACTCCCTTTCTAAATTTAAACTCTTGCCGAAACCTACGTTTGCCAAAACTTCGTGCTACGCTCAATATATGAGATCTCTGCTAGGTTGTTGATGGGTTGTAATGAAACTAAATCATAATATTGTCACAAGACCTCCACATGAAAGAGATTACACTCCATATTCAAAACATGCGCGACAAAATTATAATGGCTTCAAACCCTTCCAACAAGTTGACATGACCAGATCTCCGTTACGAATTCATAGCCAAAATTCCATAACGAATAGGAAAAAATCAAAACCACTCCAAACCATGTCATGTATTACATTGATTTCAAACCAAACCATCAAATCATTTTACCAAACTTTTCACAAATAGTTAACATATCAAAACTCATTCATTGTTCGATTGAATATGTGTCGCCGCTCCTCCATTGCGTTCAACTCGTTGTCGCATGACTTGTTATGGTCACATGGTTGTCCCAATCGACCATAAGACCGACTTTTTAAACCCAGAGCCAACGTTTCCATAAGCCATAATACCATGCCCATATGACCTAGACCCTAAGTCACAGGACACGCCCCTCAGGGTCTCGTGTCCCGTATTTCACGTGTCGGACATGACAACCACCCTAAAACGTGTCGAAAATGTTTTTCTTCGTGTCCTCCAATCGAGACACGTGTTTTGGAGGTGTCGAAAATGTGCCCTAATGTTTTTTGTTCTTAGGACACATGTCCCATGAAAAGTGACATTTAAAACCTGCAACATGGTTCATTTTTCGGTTTTTTTTGTCATTGTTCACCATCGAAGTTGAGTTTTCTCATCGCTAGAATCCAATTTGTTGTGCAGTGTGAGGAATTCCATCAGATTCAAGTGCAATGCTCACAACTTCACATCGACCTGGACATGGAGATGTAGGAGACGAGTGTTTGCATGCTTTGCTAAGAGTTTGGAGCACTTAAATTTCTTGTAAGTTGTGTTATAGCCTATGGAACTTAACTTAATTATACACGAGTGACCACGTATAGATCGTTTGTTGAAATAAAAATCCCAGCTCCCCGTCATGTGCTCATTGCTCACTACACCTTTGAGGTCTAAAGGGAGGGAAAGCTCGATTAACGCTTTGGTCAACAATGAAGTTTGAACACATATAAATTTATAGTTCATAAACTACCTTATGTGAAGTTTGAATATGATCAAACTTGTTTGAAGTTAATAACAAAAATTATAACATGAACAATGAACATTGAACTATGAACATCATTGTTGTAGTAAATTAATAAACTAACTAGTAAATTACTAAATACGAAATACTAAATAGTGTATACTAAGTACTAAATAGATATCATCATGATTCATATCTGAGGTCGCTACATTTCGTGTCGAATACTCGTATTTACGTGTCCTCCATGTCTCGTGTCCTCGTGTCATGTGACTTAGCCTAGACCCAAGAATCTTTGAGTGTCAAGACTCAAAATGCTAATGTCATCGACAATGTCACAACAGCCATGTGGCATACTTAGAGGGGGCCACATGTCACCCAAAACACGCTCATTAGATAGCTGAAATTGCCATTTTTGTCTAACATGTGGCCGCCTCGAGTGGCTCCTTGTCGACATGCTAACTAATGCACAACTCCATGTGCTTGTGGCCATTGATTTGCCTATCCAATGGTGGATATTCAAGAAAATTGCACGATGTTTAACAAATTAATATTTTGGGTTTGTGCTATAGTTTTTCTTTTTAATTTTAACCCCGATTAATACTAATTTTCAACTAGCCATAACTTCTCACCCGGGAGGATTTTTTCTAAGAAAAATATAGGATTGAAGAGGTATCAATGAGAACTACGCAACCATGGTATTAGTGAGATATTTTGGGCATTTTTTCTTCTTCAAAAACTAAAATAAATTCAAGCACTGTGTTACCGCTCAAACTAGTAGGGGACCTAAAGGGGATTCCTAAAGAGGAAATGCTAGGCCAAGGGCAACAAATGGAGACTTAGCTCATAGTCACCTCAGCTAGGGCTCCTTTCTATTTATAGACTTTCACCAATGGGAGGAGGGTTGATATATTATGGATTCCCTGATGAAGGATAAGTCATCAAAATGATGTGGAGTGACCCAAATAATCCCTTTCGTGAAAGAGTTAGAAGGATAAGGCTTGCTTGCTTTCTAAGAAAAGTACAATATATTCTAGGGAAATGGAAGGAGGATTCAAGGGTTAGGTTTATGGGATATAACTTATGAAGGAAATTCCCAATCCCTAAAATCCTTATTGTAATTGGTATCCCGGATGGTTCTTGAAGAATTGTCTTTGAAAGGAATTAGGTCACACGAGACCAAGTGGACCCGGTCTAGGAATAGGGGGAATGAGTACAAGAACCAGTGATGTTCTTAACCTAGACAAGGTGGGGAGAGGAACAAACAAACAATTTTCCCTTGAAGGTGTTGGTTTGATCCTATGAAGTTTGATCCCAGAGCTAGGGCTTGGCTTTTCTCCCAAATGCACCGACGGAATGGCTTCAAAATTGGAGGAGAGCTTGAGGAAACACCAGTGTAGGAGACCTTAGGAGATTGAACTTTTTGGAGGGCTAGCTTGTCGGTAAATTGATGCCCTAGGTGCCCCAACTTAGCTGGACCTAGAAGAAGGTGAAAGAATGTGATTTTTGGTGATCACCTTTTGGTAGATCAGTGCCTTAATCAAGCCCTTGTTCAATTTTTTTTGTTAGTAGCCTTTTCTCAATGTTATTTATCATTTCTCGAAGTTTCATGAAGTCCTAGGCAGAGGCTTGAGTCCTAGCCTTAAAAAAGTGGCTCAAAATCCGGGATCGCTGGCATAGAATTGCCTGACAAAGGCCACATTCGCATTGAGACCTTTCTATGGGAGCAGTTGGAGGGTCTCAGTCGCAGGGAAGGCTTGTTATAGGAGTGACTGAGGATCTAGTTCAACAAAACATCAAGTTGCTCAGGGTTGGACACCTAGAGGGGTTGGTTGGCTCTTGGAGGTTTTGTAGCTCCTTAGGAAGGTCAGATTGGTTTCGTTTAGTCGATTCCACTTCCTTAACTATACTTGGTGAGTTGAATCATATCATAGTAACACTTCATCACATGTTTACCCCGGTGGACCGGTTAGCTTGGGTAAATGTGGGAGGAGGGTGTTATAGCTTTAGCATTGCATGTAAAACTCTTAGGTAAGTGCAGGTATTGTTTTCTTCTATTGCATCTTGACATTTATTTTCATATACTAGCTAATATTCTCTCTTCATGGTAGTTAGGCTTCTTTCTATCATAACATGGCTACATTGAATTGAATTATGGAAATGGAACCTTTTGCGGAAATAATTCTTATGCATTTAAGAAATTCATGGTAGAAGAATTAGTAACAATTGAGAATATGTGTAATTCCTAGCAAGAAGGTTTGATGGGTAGTCTACGTTGTAGCCCAATGATGAAGTGGGATAGCTTGAGTGACTAATTCTCATTTTGTCTTTCCTTCCCTAGCTATGACTTGGTGTTAAGGATTTATTTCTTCATTGATACGTCACTAGCATCGTCAAAACTCATCCCCTTTCCTGTTCCATGCTAGTGTTGCCTCTTGTAGCATTTGTTGTTGTGCTAGTTTTTCTAGATCTCATCTTTGTTGGTGCTTCACTAGTCCTCACAACACTTGCACCATAGTTAGATACATTTTGTCGTTATTGCCTACTACATTCATAGGTATTTCAAGAACTCTTCCACCTTTGATGACCTTACTTTCTTTGCATGGGCATTGCCACCATTTGTCTTCAATGGTGCTTCAACAGTGTCACTGTCTCCCTTATTTTCTCCAATCGCTTTTGTTTGTATCTTTCCCTTCGTAGAGAGTTGGTGCTGTGAAAATTTGGAGACCCAAATTTCTATTGCAGCAATTGATTAAGTATCTTCTATTTATTAGATTACTGAACAAATTATTTATTGCATCCGACAACAAATATTGAAACTAATACACTGCAGCCTTCACCAATTAAATTAAATGCGGAAATAAGAAATTAAGCAAGAAAGAAATAGACAACACATGACACTGTTATTTTTGGACAAATGTCCCTAGAAAAACCCAATGCGGGAAAACCGTTGCACCAGCTAAGGGTCTGTATTATTAAGCAGTAGGTTTCTGGATACAATTTCTTGGATGCCCAACTGGCTATCCGATACAGTGAGAAATTGGCAAAAAGTTTAGTGAGAGAAATCTCACACTGTTCTGGGAGATTCAATTATGATCAGGGGCTTGTTGACCGGTCCTACGCTACCTCTGCGCAGCTTTTGCGTCAACCCTACGCAGAACTGCATCACTTTGGCTGGGCTCTGCATCAATCCCTCTCTTGACCTCTTACTTACTAGAAATTTGATCTCGATGCCTTCAAGTCTTACACCCTGACTTCTTGCACTGAATCTCATCTCTGCCTTGCACTCCCCGGATCTGGAAAGCTTCCTCCAGTCTACTATCCCTTCCCCTCACTACAAGAAATCACCTTGATTGATTCTCTTGAAATTTTTGTGCTACCCTCTCTGAGAAAATCGATATCTTGATCTCTCTCTGATGTGTTTTCCAAATACCCACCAAAGTCCTTCTTATAATCCTCCAGTGGAGTAATCAATAGCCCATATTAGATTCCAATGAATGGCTCAGATCATTTGGACTCAATCTCCTTCTTCTTCTAGAAGTTTCACCCTCAGTTTGATAAATACCCTTTAATTATTTTAATTTCCTAAGCTTAGACTTAGGCATCCATTAAAAATAATAAATTATTTTAACAAAAATGTCTCTCGGTGGAATTTCCCAAAACGATTTCTAGGTATTCTGGAATACATGTGTCCAAGCCTCCCTTCAAATTTTGAGTCTTAGAGCACATTTGATGCTACCAGAAATCAACCTCTTAGCGAGAAATAAATTCTATGAAGTGTTTGACCTATGTGGTATATCTAGACCCTTTGTGGTTGATCATGTTGTCTTTTGAATACCCGTCTTCAACATAGTCCTCTCTTACATTCCTATTTGACTATCTTTTGGTGACATTAATTTGACACCATGTTGGTCGTTTATGACTTGGGTAGGTATGCAAGGGTCTTTAGGTGGATCTACCAATACACATGATCTAGGGGAGCCCTAGTTTCATCACTCCTTTCTATATAAAGTGTCTCTCTTGTTATAAAGGTTGCTGCATGTATAGAGAAACATTTAACTTATACCCAGGGATGAACCCTCCTCTTATGTTACTGTTATCCACTTAATTTTTCCATTAGAATATAACAATTTATCTTATACCTAAGCATGGACTCCCTTCTTATGTATTTGGCACATTTAAGTGTAGGACTCTTTGAGATTATTAAATAGCTGCTCATGTTGTTTCATATTTCCATCGATTTAAGTTAAGGGTTTGTAAGATATGCAAATTTAAGGCACATGATGGTATATAGAAGCTCTTGAAAATAGAGTATAATGAATAAGATCAACAAAGGTCCAATAGGCTATGAAGGAGGCAATCTAGGGTTAAGTAAACAATAGTTTCAAAAAACTGAAAATGCACAGGTATTTCAAGAATTCTCCACCTTTGATGCCCTTTCTTTCTTTTCATGGGCATTTCCACCATTTGTCTTTAATGGTGCATCAACAGTGTCACTGCCTCCCTTATTTTCTCCTCTTTCTTTTTTTCATCTCTTGCCCTTCCTAGAGAGTTGGTGTCACCTTCACTCCTCAAGGTAACCCTATAAAATTGTCAGGCAATATTCAAATCTTGCTTGTTGGCATCTCCAAGATGACTCTCATTTTTATAATGGCGTCGTATAAATAAGCTCTTGTAATGTATCACAAGCACTTGTGTAAGTGTAGGTATTGATCATGTTAACCGCTTACATCGAGGCGCAGTTAAAGGATATTTTAACACATTTGATTTTAATTATAATTCACTACTTGACCCAAAAGTGTTCCCGTTATTGTATTCATGTATTATATTGGGCCATGCTTGAATGAGTTGTATAAAGTGTTTAACCTGGGTGGTATATCTAGGCCCTTTCAAGTCGATCACATTGTCTTTTGAATACCCATCTTCAAGATAGTCCTATCTTACATTCCTATCTAACTATCTTTTGGTTAGATTAATTTGACACCATGTTGGTTGTTTATGACTTGGGTAAGTATGCAAGGGTCTTTAGGTAGATCTACCAATACACATGATCTAGGGGAGCCCTAGTTTCATCATTCCTTTCTATATAAAGTGTTCCTCATGTTATAAAGGTTGTTGCATGTATAGAGAAACATTTATCTTATACCTAGGCATGGACCCTCTTCCTGTGTTATTGTTATCCACTTAAATTTTCCATTAGGAATATTAAAATTTATCTTATACCCAAGCATGGACTCCCTTCTTATGTATTTGACGCATTTAATTGTAGGACTCTTTAAGATTATTAAATAGTTTCTCATGTTGTTTCATATTTCCATCGATTTAAGTTAGGGTTTGTAAAATATGCAAATTTAAGGCACATGATGGCTGAGTTGGGATCCCTATTTGACCCCTCAGATCTGCCAGGAAAATTATGCAAAATTAGCCCCAAGATCCTCAACCAAAACCCACCAAAACCTGAAAAGTGTTTGGCCTGGTTTTGACCTCGGAAATTCGTCCTCCCAAGTGTTGCACCCTCCTCAAATTGCTGAAGTGTACGACCTGCTTGTAAATCCATAATAAGACCTCCAAAATACAGCAAAATGGTTGAGATAATCTTCCGCGAACTTCCTCTTATCTCTCCCAACAAATACTCGCTCCACAACTAAGCCACGAATCCCCCACATGTACCTAGTGATGAATTCTTATGCTGGTCCTTGGTGCTGGCAATCACACTGCTCCCAAATAGAAATCTCCAGCTCCCAAAATCCTCCTAAAGGCTAGTCTTTCCTTGTACTTCCTTCTCCAAAACTCCCCCGGCAATTGCTCCCCGGAAGGCCACTGAATGATCTCCTGCGTATTCCACAACTGCGTCTTTCTGGACTACACTTTGATTGAATGATGGCTGCGTTGGGAGCTCAGAATATGCACCTACAATCTCCCGGAATGATAGAAATAAACCTCACTAGGGTGGCACTCGTGGTCCACCGAAGAGAGGGTGAGGTATCCACTTGGAGAACTTGTGCTAAACAGTGAGTGGCCCAGCTACGCAGCTAGAGCAACTAAGAGTGAGTTCAATATGTCCAAAAGATGCCAAATGAGGCTGAGCCTCCTCTATTTATAATTCGTGGGCCTCTTTTCCCATGTGGGCCCCCTCCAACTAGCAATTTCACTTTCCCTCCTTAGTCATTTGAACTTCCCTCTAAGGTGGTGTGTATTTCCTCATGTGGGTGGGCCCCACGCTATGCCAACAAAACATTTCAGCCCCTTTTCCCTTCCCAAGTCTTTCCCACAAATCACATGGGTCTCATGGCCTCCCAAATTTTTCAAAATTGTAGAATAAATAAACCTGTAACAATTTAATTTCGGAAGGGACATTACATAAATATACAAATATGTTAGCCGATCTTGAGATAGCTCAAAAGCATAGTAAAAATGCCAAAATAACCCATACTTGTGGGAATAAAAACTCTCCAAAATGATTAACCTCCAAGAATGATCAATTTGCATCAAGCAAGTGATGAAATGGTTCATAGGTGCCCCTCACTCCAACAAATCATCAAATTCTAGCCAGGGATATTTATTTCATTTCCTATTTCATTTTCAAATCTTCCTATTGCATTTTTCTTTGCTCATACTCGCTTGCTGGCATATTGCATACAATAAATCCATGTAACATTGCTTTGAATCAAAGATTGGCGATGAGGGATTTTTTATTAGATTTGGAAATCCTTACATAACCTGCTAATCATTCATAGCAATGATGAGAAATTAATCTTTTCCATTTTTCTCCTTCTGCCTCTCTCTCCCTATTCAATTTTTGTCTCCTATATTTTTGGTCAGCTCACTAGTGATTGGTTCTCTTTAGATTGTTGTCTCAAGTAGGGCCCGACTTGAGATAACTTCTTCCTAGATGGGACTGGTTACCATGCTCCTTTCTTGTGTCACTTCCTTTGAATACTGGCATTGGTTGGTACATCCTATAGACTGTAGCTATAAGATTGCGTAATCATCAATCTAGAGTATCCCTCCTCCAAAGTTTTGGTTCTTGACATTGGTAGTACAACTCTAGTGTCTTCTCCACTTTCCTTTCTTTTTTCTCTGCCTCCTTTCCTTTTCTTTTTCATTCTTATTCTCTCATTCTTTGAGAAGCAACATACGCGTGCTAGATATGTTTGTCCTCATTGGTATTGTTGCCCACCAAAAGTGAGTGGCCCATAGGAGAAACATTTTCCTTATTCGTCTCTTCGAACCGATAGATGGCAGTCCCTGAGAACCATTAGTAGCCAATGTGACGTGCCATTCATACCTCTACCACCTACATCATGCAATTGTTACCTCACTCATCTTCCAAGAGCACATGTTGGAAGGTGGGCTTCTCATCAAAAGGTACTTTATTTATTATGCAATCGGGTGCTTATGCTTGTTTGTATTTGGGCATTCGTTTATTTGTATCAAGTCTTGTGTACTGTTAGGCCATGTATCGATGTGTCTGGAGTGGGGTCACGATTCATATTGTGTTAAATGCTTACATCAACTTATGGTGCGTCTATGTGTCAAGGTCTAAGCCAATCAGGATTCCCTATTATTGCATCGTGCAATCATTTCTCGTGTCAATCGATTGCATGTATTGATTGATTAATTCGATGTCTAAAACCGAGACTATGTTAAAAAAAATTTAGCAACAAGCCATGAACTATCTAAACATAACCATAATGAAATATAACTGGATCAATAGTAAGACTCGACCTCTATTATATGGTTCCACCATATAATATTTCCATATGAACACCATTTCTAAATTTAAACTCTTGCTGAAACTTACCTCTGCCAAAACTTTGTGCTCCGCTCAATATATGAGATCTCTGCTAGTTTGTTGATGGGTTGTAATGAAACCAAATTATAATATTGTCACAAGACCTCTACATGAAAGAGATTACACTCGATATTCAAAACATGCGCGAAAAAATTATAATGGATTCAAACCCTTCAAACGAGTTGACACGACCAGATCTCTGTTAAGAATTCATAGCCAAAATTCCACAACGAATAGAAAAAAATCAAAACCACTCCCAACCATGTCATGTATTACATTGATTTCAAACCAAACCATCAAATCATTGTACCGAACTTTTCACAAATAGTTAACATATCAAAACTCGTTCATTGTTCGATCGAATATATGTCGTCGCTCCTCCATTGCATTCAACTCGTAGTCGCATGACTTGTTATGGTCACATGGTTGTCCCAATCGACCATAAGACCGACTTTTTAAACCCGGAGCCAACATTTCCATAAGCCATAAGACAATGGTCATATGACCTAGACCCAAGAATCATTGAGTGTCAAAATGCTAATGCCATCTACAATGTCACAACAACCACGTGGCATACCTAGAGGGGGCCACATGTCATCCAAAACACGCTCATTAGATAGCTGAAATTGCCATTTTTGTCTGACAAGTGGCAGGCTCAGGTGGCTCCTCGTCGACATGCTAACATCGTCTACTAATATAACCTTGCCACGTGTCATAATCCTATTGGTCTACTTGGACTGGTTAAACATCAAGCATCATTTCCTTCATCTGACCATTAATTTGTTGAGGACACAGTGGATTGATCTAAGACTTGCACGGTTTTTAACTATGTTAACTAATGCACAACTCCATGTGCTTGTGGCCATTGATTTGCCTATCCAATGGCGTATCTTCAAGAAACTTGCACGATGTTTAACAAATTAATATTTTGGTTTTGGCCCTATAGTTTTTCCTTTTAAATTTTGCTTGATTAATACTAATTTTCAACTGGCCATAACTTCTCACCTGGCAGGATTTTTTCTAAGAAAAATATAGGATTGAAGAGGTATCGATGAGAACTACACAACCATGCTATTAGTGAGATATTTTGGGCATTTTTTCTTCTTCAAAAACTAAAATAAATTCAAGCACCCTGTTACTGCTCAAACCAGTAGGGGAGCTAAAGGGGATTCCTAAAGGAGAAATGTTAGGCCAAGGGAAACAAATGGAGACTTAGCCCATTGTCACCTTAGCTAAGGCTCCCTTCTATTTATGGACTTTCACTGATGGGAGGAGACCCAATATATTATGGAGTCCCTGATGAAGGATAAGTCATCAAAATGATGTGGAGTGACCCAAATAGTCCCTTTCCCAGAAGAGTTAGAAGGATAAGGCTTGCTTGTTTTCTAAGCGAAGTACAATGTCTTCTAGGGAAATGAAATGAGGATTGAAGGGTTAGGTTTATGGGATATAACTTATGAAGGAAATTCCTAATCCCTAAAATCCTTATTGTAACTGGTATCCCGGGACCAAGTGGACCCGGTCTAGGATAGGTGGAATGAGTACAACAACCAATGATGTTCTTAACATAGACAAGGTGGGGAGAGGATCAAAGAAACAATTTTCACTTGAAGGTGTTGGTTTGATCCTATGAGGTACCATCCTTGAGGATGCTAATGCAAAGTTTGATCCCAGAGCTAGGGCTTGGCTTTTCTCGAAAATCCATAGACGGAATGGCTTCAAAATTGGAGGAGAGCTTGACGAAACACCAGCGCATGAGACCGTAGGAGATTGAACTATTTGGAGGGCTAGCTTGTTGGTAAATTGATGCCCTATCTGCCCCAACTTAACTGGACCTAGAAGAAGGTGAAAGAATGTGATTTTTGGTGATCACCTTTTGGTAGATCAATGCCTTAATCAAGCCCTTGTTCAATTTTTTGTGTTAGTAGCCTTGCCTCAATGTTATTTATCATTTTTGGAAGATTCATGAAGTCCTAGGCAGAGGCCTAAGTCCTAGTCTTGAAAAAGTGGCTCAGAATCCGGGGTCGCTGGCATAGAACTGCCTGACAAAGGCCATAGTCGCATGGAGACCTTTCTATGGGAGCAGTTGGAGGGTCTGAGTCGCAGGGAAGGCTTGTTATAGGAGCGACTGGGGATCTAGTTCAACAAAACATCAAGTTGTCTCAAGGGTTGGACACCTGTATGGGTTGGTTGGCTCTTGGAGGTTTTGTAGTTCCTTAGGAAGGTTAGTTTGGTTTCGTTTAGTCGATTCCACTTCCTTAACTATACTTGGGGAGTTGAAACATATCATAGTAACTCTTCATCACATGTTTACCCCGGTGGACTGGTTAGCTTGGGTAAAGGTGGGAGGAGGGTGTTATAGCTCTAGCATTGCATGTAAAACTCTTAGGTAAGTGCAGGTATTGTTTTCTTATAAAGCATCTTGACATTTATTTTCATATACTAGCTAATATTCTCTCTCAATGGTAGTTAGGCTTGTTTCTATCATACCATGGCTACATTGAATTGAATTATGGAAATGGAACCTTTGCGGAAATAATTCTTATGCGTATAAGAAATTCATGGCATTGAGAAGAATTAGTAACAATCGAGAATATGTGTAACTCCTGGTAAGAAGGTTTGATGGGTAGTCTACATTGCAGCCCAATAATGAAGTGGGATAGCTTGAGTGACTCATTCTCAGTTTGTCGTTCCTTCCCCAACTATGTACTGGAGTTAAGGATTTCTTTCTTCATTGATACCTCACTAGCTTCGTCAAAACTCATCCCCTTTCCTGTTGCATGCTAGTGTTGCTTCCTCTAGATCTCATCTTTGTTTGTGCTTCACTAGTCCTCACAACACTTGCACCATAGTTAGATACATTTTGTCATTATTGCCTCCTACATTCATAGGTATTTCAAGAACTCTTCCACCTTTGATGACCTTACTTTCTTTGCATGGGCATTGCCACCATTTGTCTTTAATGGTGCTTCAACAATGTCACTGTCTCCCTTATTTTCTCCAATTGCTTTTGTTTGTCTCTTTCCCTTCGTAGAGAGTTGGTGTTGTGAAAAATTGGAGACCCAAATTTCTACTGCAGCAACTAATTAAGTATCTTCTATTTGTTAAATTACTGAACATATTATTTACTGCATCCTACAACAAATATTAAAACTAATACACTGCAACCTTCACTAATTAAATTAAATGCGGAAAGAAGAAACTGAGCAAGAAAAAAATACACAACACATGACACCATTATTTTTGGACAAATGTCCCTAGAAAAACCCAATGCAGGTAAACCGTTGCAACAACTGAGGGTTTGTATTATTAAGCAGTAGTTTTCTGGATACAATTTGTGAGAGAAATCTCACACTGTTATGGGAGATTCGATTCTGATTAGGTGCTTGCTGACTCTGCCTATGCTGCCTCTACGTCGAACCTATGTAGAACTGCGTCACTCTGGCTGGGCTCTGCGTCAATGCCTCTCCTGACCTCCTACTTACTGGAAATTTCATCTCTAGGCCTTCCGGTCTCACACCCCGACTTCTTGCATTTAATCTCGTCTCTGCGTTGCACTCCTTGGATCTGGAAAGCTTCCTTCGGTCTACTATCCCTGCCCCTCACTGTAAGAAATCACCTTGATTGATTCTCTCGAAACTTTCGCGCTGCCCTCTCTGAGAAAATCGATATCTTGATCTCTCCAATGTGTTTTCCAAATACCAATTGAAGTCCTTCTTGTAATCCTCCAGTTGTGTAATCAATGACCCATATTAGATTCTAATCAATGTCTCAGATCATTTGGACTCGATCTCCTTCTTCTTTTAGAAGTTTCGCCCTCAGTTTGATTAATACCCTTTAATTATTTTAATTTCCTAAGTTTAGACTTAGGCATCCATTAAAAATAATTAATTATTTTAATAAAAATGTCTCTGGGTGGAATTTCCTAAAATGATTTCTAGGTATTATGGAATAATTAATTTTGAGGCTTAGAGCACATTCGATGCTACCAAAAATCAACACTCCCTATTAGCGAGGAATGAGTTCTATGAAGTGTTTGACCTAGATAGTATATCTAGACCCCTTGTGGTCGATCACGTTGTCTTTTGAATACCCGTCTTCAACATAGTCTTCTCTTACATTCCTATTTGACTATCTTTTGGTGACATTAATTTGACACCATGTTGGTTGTTTATGATGTGGGTAGGTATGCAAGAGTCTTTAGGTGGATTTACCAATACACGTGATCTAGGGGAGCCCTAGTTTCATCACTCCTTTCTATATAAAGTGTTTCTCATGTTATAAAGGTTGCCGCATGTATAGAGAAACATTTAACTTATACCTAAGCATGGACCCTCCTCTTATGTTACTGTTATCCACTTAATTTTTCCATTAGAATATTACAATTTATTTTACAAGATCAGCAGAGGTCCAACAGGCTATGAAGGAGGCAAGCTAGGATTAAGTAAACAATAGTTTCAAATAGCTGAAAATACACAGGTATTTGAAGAATTCTTCCACCTTTGATGCCCTTTCTTTCTTTTCATGGGCATTTCCACCATTTGTCTTTAATGGTGCATCAACAATGTCACTGCCTCCCTTATTTTCTCCTCTTTCTTTTTTTCATCTCTTGCCCTACCTAGAGAGTTGGTGTCACCTTCACTCCTCAAGGTAACCCTATAAAATTGTCAAGTTCAAATCTAGCTTGTTGGCATCTCCAAGATGACTCTCATTTTTATAATGGCGTGGTATAAATAAGCTCTTGTTAATATGTCCTTCATAGAAGACCCAATTTCAGAAATATATCGAATGCAAAATGGAAGAAAATTTCTAATAGGAATCACTTCGTGAATACCAAAAGTCTGTCCATGCAAAAATCTCCTTCACAAGACAATTCGATCTATAAATGATCATATTACGTCCAAAAAGAAAGATAAGAGATAATGTACCCTCCTATAGAGAAGAAGAAGTGAGTGAATGATGATCAACAATTGAAAATGACTCCCCTCTATTTTATGAGGGTAATTATGTCACTTTTTCATATTTTTACAAGAAAATCCCAAAAAAAATTGCTTGAAGTTGTAATGTTTCAAACTAGGAAAAATAGTGCTATGCAAAGCAAACAATAAAAACAACACCATAGTATTGAAACGTTCAGTGCACACCCATAAAATGTCCAGGAATAACTAATGATTGAGCCATTTTATTATAATCTGGGAGAAAAGTACAATAATGTGGAAGTGGTGCACCTGGGCTTGCCTAAATGGCAAGTGTGATCAAGCCTAGGTGGTAATATGTCTAGCCAAGATGGCACAAATCACTGCTACAATGATGCCCTGCACTGCCCTAGTGAAACTGTGTTGTTTGTTGCGTAGATATTGCTGGAAATCCCACCTCCGATGCTCAGAAAATTCTGGGAAATTAATCCGAGCCTCTCCACCAAATACACAGAACAACCCACGAAGGAATTTACCAAACGTTGACGTTGAAATTTTGGCTTGAATTTCCCTTAGCTCCTCTAGCTTCTAACTGAGTTGGGATCCCTATTTGACCCCTCAGGTTTTCTGGGAAAATTCTGCAAAATTAGCCCTAAGCTCCTCAACCAAAACCCACCAAAACCCAGAAAGTTTTTGGCCTCCAAAACACAACAAAATGGTTGAGATAATCTTCAACGAACTTCCCCTTATCTTTCCCGACAAATAAGTGCTCCACAAGTGACCCATGAATCCCGCACGTGTACCCAGTGATGAATTCTTACACTAGTCTTGAGTGTTGGAAGTCACAATGCTCCCAAACGGAAATCTCCAGCTCCCAAAATCCTCCTAAAGGCTAGTCTCCACCTGTACTTCCTTCTCCAAAGCTCCTCCGGCAATTGCTCCTCGGAAGGACACTGAATGATCTCCTGCGTATTCCACTACTACGTCTTTCTGGAGTACGCACTAACTGAATGATGGTTGTGTTGGGAGCTCTGAATATCCACCTACAATCTCCCGGAGTGATAGAAAGAAACCTCACTAGGGTGGCACTCGTGATCCACCGAAGAGAGGGTGAGTTATCCTCTTGCAGAACTCGTGCTAAACAATGGGTGACCCAGCTAAGCAACTAGAGCAACTAAGATTGAGTTCAATATGTCCAAAATATGCCAAATGAGGCTGAGCCTTCTCTGTTTATAATTTGTGGGCCTCTTTTCCCATGTGGGCCCCCTCCAACTAGCAATTTCACTTTCCCTCCTAAGTCATTTGAACTTCCCTCTAAGGTGGTGTGTATTTCCTCATTTGGGTGGCACCCACGCTATGCCAACAAAACATTTCAGCCCCTTTTCCCTTCCCAAGTCTTTCCCAAAAATCACATGGGTCCCATGGCCTCCCAAATTGTCAAAATTGTAGAGTAAATAAACCTGTGACAATATAATTTCGGAAGGGACATTACAAAAGTTTACAAATATGTTAGCTGATCTTGAGATAGCACAAAAGAATAATAAAAATGCAAAAATAACCCATACTTGTGGGAATAAAACTCTCCAAAACTATTAACCTCCGAGAATGATCAATTTGCATCAAGCAAGTGATGAAATGGTTCACAGGCGCCCCTCACTCCAACAAGTCATCAAATTCTAGCCAGGGATATTTATTTCATTTTCAAATCTTCCTATTTCATTTTTCTTTGCTCATACTTGCTTGATGGCATATTGCATACAATAAATTCATGTAACCTTGCTTTGAATCAAAGATTGGGGATGAGGGTTTTTTTATTAGATTTGGAAATCCTTACATAACCTGCTAATCATTCATCGCAATGATGAGAATTAATCTTTTCCATTTTTCTTCTTCTGCCTCTCTCTCCCTATTCAATTTTTGTCTCCTATATTTTTGGTCACCTAACTAGTGATTGGTTCTCTTTAGATTGTTGTCTCAAGTAGGGCCCGACTTGAGATAACTTCTTCCTAGATGGGACTGGTTACCATTCTCCTTTCTCGTGTCACTTCCTTTGAATACTGGCATTGGTTGGTACATCCTATAGACTGCAGCTATAGGATTGTGTAATCATCAATCCAGAGTATCCCTCCTCTAAAGTTTTGGTTCCTGACATTGCTAGTACAACTCTAGTGTCTTCTCCACTTTTCTTTCTTTTTTCTCTTCCTCGTTTCCTTTGCTTTTTCATTCTTCTTCTCTCATTCTTTGAGAAGCAACATAAGTGTGCTAGATATTTTTGTCCTCATTGGTGCTGTTACCCACCAAAAGTGAGTGGCCCATAGGAGAAACGTTTTCCTTATTCATCTCTTCTGAGTTCTAATCGATAGTTGGCAGCCCCTGAGAGCCACTAATAGCCTATGTGACGTGCCATTCATACCTTTGCCACCTACATCAGTCATGTGTTACCTCACTCATTTTCCAAGAGCACATGTTGGAAGGTGGGCTTCTCATCAAAAGGTACTTTTTTTATTATGCAATCGGGTGCTTATGCTTGTTTGTATTTGGGCATTTGTGTATTTGAAAAAGGTCTTGTGTACTGTTAGGCCATGTATCGACGTCCCTGGAGTGGGGTCATGATTCATATTGTGTTAAATGCTTACATTAACTTATGGTGTGCCTATGTTTCAAGGTCTAAGATGAGGATTCCCTATTATTGCATAGTGCAATCATTTTTCGTGTGAATTGATTGCATGCATTGAGTGATTAATTCGATGTATAGAACCCAGACTATGTTAAAATATTTTTGGCAGCAAGCCATGAACTATCTAAACATAACCATAAGCAAATATCACTGGATCAATAATGATACTCGACCTCTATTATATGCTTCCACCATATAATATTTCCATATGAACTCCCTTTCTATATTTAAACTCTTGCAGAAACTTATGTCTACCAAAACTTCGTGCTCCGCTCAATATACGAGATCTCTGCTGGTTTGTTGATGGGTTGTAATGAAACCAAATCATAATATTGTCACAAGACCTCCACATGAAAGAGATTACACTCCATGTTGAAAACATGCGTGGCAAAATTATAATGGTTTCAAACCCTTCCAACGAGTTGACATGACCAGATCTTCGTTAAGAATTCATAGCCAAAATTCCACAACAAATAGAAAAAAATCAAAACCACTCCAAACCATGTCATGTATCACATTGAATTCAAACCAAACCTTTAGATCATTGTACCGAACTTTTCACCAATAGTTAACATATCAAAACTCGTTGATTGTTAGATCGAATATGTGTCGCTGCGCCTCCATTGCATTCAACTCGTAGTCGCATGACTTGTTATGGTCACATGGTTGACACAATCGACCATAAGACCAACTTTTTAAACCCAGGAGCCAATGTTTCCATAAGCCATAAGACCATGCCCATATGACCTAGACCCAAGAATCATTGAGTGTTAAAATGCTAATGCCATCGACAATGTAACAACAGCCACGTGGCATACCTAGAGGGGTCCCCATGTCACCCAAAACATGCTCATTAGATAGCTGAAATTGCCATTTTTGTCTGACAAGTGGCAGCCTCGGGTGGCTCCTCGTCGACATGCTAACATCGTCTACTATATAACCTTGCCATGTGTCATAATCCTATTGGTATGCTTGGACTGGTTAAACATCAAGCATCATTTCCTTCATCTGACCATTAATTTGTTGAGGACGCAGTGGATTGATTTGAAACTTTCATGGTTTTTAACTTTGTTAACTAATGCACAACTCCATGTACTTGTGGCCATTGATCTGCCTATCCAATGGTGGATCTTCAAGAAACTTGCACGATGTTTAACAAATTAATATTTTGGTTTTGGCCCTATAGTTTTTCCTTTTAATTTTTGCCCTGATTAATACTAATTTTCAACTGGCCATAACTTCTCACCCAGGAGGATTTTTTGTAAGAAAAATATAGGATTGAAGAGGTATCGATGAGAACTACGCGACTATGCTATTAGTGAGATATTTTGGGCATTTTTTCTTCTTCAAAAAGTAAAATAAATTCAAGCACCCTGTTACCTCTCAAACTAGTAGGGGACCTAAAGGGGATTCCTAAAGGGGAAATGCTGGGCCAAGGGCAACAAATGGAGACTTAGCCCAGTGTCACCTTAGCTAAGGCTCCCTTCTATTTACGGACTTTCACCAATGGGAGGAGACCCGATATATTATGGAGTTTTTGATGAAGGATAAGTCATCAAAATTATGTGGAGTGACCCAAATAATCCCTTTCCCGAAGGAGTTAGAAGGATAAGGCTTGCTTGCTTTCTAAGAAAAGTACAATGTCTTCTAAGGAAATGAAAGGAGGATTCAAGGGTTAGGTTTATGGGATATAACTTATGAAGGAAATTCCCAATCCATAAAATCCTTATTGTAATTGGTATCCCAGATGATTCTTGAAGAATTGTCTTTCAAAGGAATTGGGCCACACAGGACCAAGTGGACCCGGTCTAGGATAGGGGGACTGAGTACAACAACCAATGACGTTCTTAACCTAGACAAGGTGGGGAGAGGATCAAAGAAATAATTTTCACTTGAAGGTGTTGGTTTGATCCTATGAGGTACCATCCTTGAGGATCCTAATGCAAAGTTTGATCCCAGAGCTAGGGCTTGGCTTTTCTCCCAAATCCATCGACGGAATGGCTTCAAAATTGGAGGAGAGCTTGAGGAAACACCAGCGTAGGAGACATTAGGAGATTGAACTTTTTGGAGGGCTAGATTGTTGGTAGATTGATGCCCTAGGTGCCCCAACTTACCTAGACTGAGAAGAAGGTGAAAGAATGTGATTTTTGGTGATCACCTTTTGGTAGATCAGTGCCTTAGTCAAGCCCCTGTTCAATTTTTTGTGTTAATAGCCTTGTCTCGATGTTATTTATTATTTCTGGAAGTTTCATGAAGTCCTAGGTTGAGGCCTGAGTCTTAGCCTTGCAAAAGTGGCTCAAAATCCGAGGTCGCTGCCATAGAACTGCCTGACGAAGGCCACGGTCGCATGGAGACCTTTCTATGGGAGCAACTGGAGGGTCTCTGTTGTAGGGAAGGTTCGTTATAGGAGTGACAGGGGATCTAGTTCAACAAAACATCAAGTTCTCTCAGGGGTTGGACACTTGGAGGGGTTGGTTGGCTCATGAAGGTTTTGTAGCTCCTTAGGAAGGTCAATCTGGTTTTATTTAGACAATTCCACTTCCTTAAGTGTACTTAGGGAGTTGAATCATATCATAGTAACTCTTCATCACTTGTTTACCCTGGTGGACAGTTTAGTTGATTTCACTTCCTTAAGTATTCTTGGGGAGTTGAATCATATCATAGTAACTCTTCATCACATGTTTCCATCATTTGTATTTAATGGTGCATCAACAATGTCACTGCCTCCCTCATTTTCTCCTCTTTCTTTTGTTCATCTCTTGCCCTTCCTAGAGAGTTGGTGTCACCTTCACTCCTCAAGGTAACCCTATAAAATTGTAAGGCAATATTCAAATCTAGCTTCTTGGCATCTCTAAGATGACTGTCATTTTTATAATGGCGTGGTATAAATAAGCTCTTGTAATGTATCACAAGCACTTGTGTAAGTGTAGGTATTAATCATGTTAACCCCTTACCTCTAGGCATAACTAGAGGATATTTTAACACATTTGATTTTAATCATAATTCACTACTTGATCCAAAAGTGTTTCCCTCGTGGTATTGATGTATTATATTGGGCCATGCTTGAATGAGTTATGTGAAGTGTTTAACCTAGGTGGTATATCTAGTCCCTTTGCGGTCGATCACATTGTCTTTTGAATACCCATCTTCAAGATAGTCCTCTCTTACATTCCTATCTAACTATCCTTTGGTGACAATGATTTGACACCATATTGGTCATTTATGACTTGGGTAGGTATTATGCAAGGGTGATCCAGATTTAAACAGGAACGCAATAAAATATAGAGATAACTGTAAAGACAGATATGCAGCAGAAATAATACTTCATTTCATTATTGTAAAATACTGAAATATGCTTACAACCAGAATTGGAAATAAACCAGCTAGGGTGTTGGTAGCTTATCTCTGAGAAGAGATGTGCGGCTACATGCCTCTGAACTGTTCTGAACTATGTTACAATGAGGCTCGAAGGCCTATTTATTGTTGAGAAACAATGGAAAACCCTTCACATCCCAAAACCTAACCCTAGAAGATGAAACGCCAAATTGTGGGCCCCGTTTTGGGTACATTGGTACATCAATTCCCGGGGTCGTAACTTTGGCATACGATCTCCGTTTGACGCGTATGATAGCTCGTTAGAAAGATCTATCCGAGAACTACCACTTTGGAAAGGGTAAGATCGGTCCATGGACCCATGTTGCCCCCAGATTTCCCAAAAATCGTCATTTAGGGCCTCAAAACGGCTCCGGAAGTTCAGGACCCGAAACAAAACTGCTAAAAATAGTAAATTGTGCTACATTTACGAAAACTGAAAAACTGAAAGAGACAGTTGCGGGGGTCCAAATGGGATAGGTGGGTGGCCACCAACATCCACCTAGATCAACAATGCTCCTCATCATGCCCCTCCTTTTCACAATGAGTACAAGAGAGCTTTGCTTCCTTTCTCCTAGTTTTCCTAGTTTTTGTTGTCCTCTTTGGGTGGACTTCTTGATCATGCTTCCCCCTTGCTTTCAAGATGTACAGTCTCCACACTAGCTTCATCAAGAGTCTTGGGGTTCAAATATTAACAATGAAAGACACAAATAACTATGCAAAGAGGCAATAGATTTCATCAATGTCTCAGAAGTGTGTAGTGTAACATTCAATGCTAATGCTTGTTTTCTAAACTCCTTTATAAAATTCTGAACAGATTGACCTTTACTTTGTTTCAAATGTTGCCATTCCATCATGGCCTTATGTCTGTAACCCAATGCGTAAAACTATCCTCTTATAGAAAAGACTAACTCATAACAAGATGAAAGGAGTTAATGATTATTCTTACCACCTTTCTGCAGTTTTCCTTCCCACTAGACGAGAGCAGTGGCACTTAATCGAAGGGATGCTAGCCGGATCTTGGCTTCATCCTCTTTGATTTTTTATATGCGGCAATATACTTCAACTTGTCTTATCCGGTTATCTAGCTTTTCTGCATTAGATTCTCCACTAAATATAGGTAAATCAAACTTGACATCCAACTTGAAAAAGGGATTTTTAGATGCATTCCTATGATGTATGTTAGAACAACAAGAAGAGGAAGAAGGAGAACTTTCACTGGAGGATAGAGAGGGAGGAGGCTCTTCTCCTCCACCTTCATGGTTTACCCAAGTATGATCATCTGGTTCTTTCTTCTCAGGCTTAATTGTCTACTCATATTCTAAAAGAACCTTGTCAACTTTCTCTGCCATAGTGAAGAAAATTTTTCAATAATTTCGCTCTTCCTCCATTCGAGCTTCCTCATCTACCATGTTATATCTTCGTGTTGCATGCCCCACTTCTGGATCAAAGGATTTGAGTTTTCCTTCTCCTATTTAGATCTTGTTCCTAGTTAGCATTCAATCATGCAACTCGCATCAAGAAGACCTACTCTGATACCAAACTTGATCCAAATCTTTTACTTCAAGGATGCATACAAAATTGCATATAAAAGAGCATGTAAGTAACTTAAACACATGAAAAGAAGCGGAAATAAAAAGAAACCATGAGATCAAAGGCACAAAACAATTTGATTATGGATTTTACCGAGTGTGAGCTATGTCTTTGGTCCCTACTCAAAGTGGGGAGGCCTCTCTCATTAAGTGGAAGCAAAAATAAATTACAATCAAATTTACATAATCTATACCTCCATTTCCTAGCATGGACAAAAAATGCAAAGCTCAGATGCAGAAACAAACATCACCATTAGCTTAATGTCATGAAATCATGTCAAACGACTATAAAATTGACCATATTCTGAGCAAGTGACCTCTGAAGCTCCAACGAATCTTTATATTCCTTCAAGATTCATTGCAAAAAGATTCTCCCCATATTCCCTAGGAATCTTTCTCGAATTTCCTAGTCGCCTAGGCATAGTTCTAGCCTAGGCACGCTCCTGGTTCCACCTGCACTCGACATCTTCTACTGCAGGTTTGTCACTCCTCCCCGTGCTTAGATGGATGATGGTTTTTAAGTATGAAATTGTGGGTAGAGGTTTCAACGTAAGTCGTTTGGCTTGTTGGAAAATGGGGCACGTTGGTTACAGCCCACCTAGCGTCAAATCCCGCAGCGCTCGACTGTTTTTTTAATACCCGCCCATTATTGTTTTATGTCGTTGTATGATTTGTGGTGTTTAATTTGGGGTCGGCCCACCTGGGCCGAGTGGGTTCAAACCTCGCCAACCTCCTCCACGTGCCCACATTGTATTATGAGTTGGGTGGATCTGTCGGCGGGTGGCCCACCCATGTATTTGAACATATATATATATATATATAATATATATATATATATATATTATATATAATATATATATATATATTATATATATTATATATATATAGAGTGGCGGGGTGTTGGGTTGCCACCCCAATTTTATATCTTTTTGTTTTTTTTACCATAGTAGTTTAATTTTTGGTTGTGGTTTTTAAGGGTCACTGGGCAAATTAAAGAGGTGAAAAATTCACCAATTCTAACTGTCGGATTCCATGCACCCATCCATTTCCAAATTGTTGCATCGTTAGTGACTGCCATTGGGCCTAGGTTAACTAGAACTTTGACTGCGAATATCTTGAGAATACGAACTCATATTTGAGTGTCGTTCGTGTCGTTGGAATCAGGATGATGAGCACTACGATTTAGTCCTAATTTCACTTCAATCCGGTGATTTTAATTTTTGAGTTTTTTTCAAGGTTGCTTGATCCAGATGGATATTGGTGGCCACCCTCCTATTCCACTTGGACCCCCAACACTGTCTCTTTTAGTTTTTATGTTTCCTTAATTGTAGCACAATTTACTATTTTGGCAATTTTTTGGGTCTTAAACTTCTGAAGCTATTATAAGGCCCTAAACCATTTTTTTTAGGGAAAACGGAGAGACCAAAAGAGTCTTAAACCAAACTCCTTATTTTTCGTTGGTCTACTCTTTGAGATATTTGAAACAAGGTATTATGATAGAAAAATGGGGATTGTATGCCAAAGTTACGACCCTCGGAAATTGATGTACCAATTTACCCAAACAAGGCCCACAGTTTTGGCGCTTCATCTCCCAAGGTTAGGTTTCTAGATGTTCAAGGTTTTCCATTATTTCTTAATAATAAATAGGCCTTGGAGCCTCATTGTAACACAATTCAGAGACATGTAGCCACTGCATTTCTTCTCAGATATAAGCTACCATAGCCTAAGCTAGTTTATTTCAATTCTGTTTTTAAGCATATTTCAACATTATGATATTAATGAATTGAAGTGTTATTTTTGCTGCATTTCTGTATTTATGGTTATATCTGTAATTTTTTGTGTTCTTGTTTAAGTTCATACTAGTGGTATCGTAGTGGTCTGCTCTTCCTCTATTTTTCTTTGCATGTCCCCAACAAGGTCAAGGTATAAGGATTTAGAGCTTGATCTGGTTGAACCTTTGCAAGACCAGCCTTGCAAACACCAGCGACCTCCCATGGCGGAAGAAAAGAAAGACGAGGGGGCAAGATATCCTTTCTAAATATTGGTAGAGGAAGCCCTCGAGCAATAGAGGAACACAATGATGGATAACTTTGCCCATATCCTTCGACAACTACCCACAGGCAACACATCTTCATCAATCAACCACTCTGGAGGCACCACTCCTTTTAAGGTACAAGTTAAATTTGATATTCCCATATTTGAGGGCTAAATAGATGCAGATGCCATAGATAAATGGTTGACTCTGTTGCAAGGATATTTTTTAGTTCATGACTTTCCCAATCGAGAAAATATTACTTTTTCACTTCTCAAAGCTGCCCCACACATCAAGGACTGGTGGGAAAACTAATGTGAGCAAAAGTATGAGAGGGAATCCTCACTATTTTCAGCTGCACCCACTTGGGATTCTTTCTGAGACACCATCAAGGAATAATATTACCCTGTAGGGAGATATGAAGATAAATACATAAAGTGGACCATGCTACGACAGGGAAGGGACCAAGGTGTGCCAAAGTTCACAAATATTTTTTCATACCCTCTGCACTAAGTTGGGTATCAAGGATGCTCAGCCGCATTTAGTACTCAAGTACTGCAGTTGTCTACACAAGTACATCAAGGATGAGATGGAGTTCCTGGACATCTCCTCACTTGGCACAGCATACCGAAACACCGTCAATATTGAGTAGAAGTTTAAATAGAAGAAGTGAGACTTTGGATTTGTGAATCCAAAGCAAGGAACAGACGCTCCCAAACCACAAAGCAAAGGCCAAACCCAAAGCGGGCCAGACCAGGACAACCCATTGAAGCCACAATCAAAGAACAACACCATGAAGACAAAGAAGGACACGAGAAAATGATGTGAGTTCCATAATATCTCCACTCACAACACAAGTGAGTGTCGGGCCAAGAAGTCACTTATGGTCGAGCTGAAGGCTTCTGAACCATACGCATATTCTAACCCTGAGTCAGAACCCGACAAGGGGAATGACAAAGGGAAACAGATCATTGACGCAGAGCCTAATGCCGTAGTGGCCACCATTAAAATCTAGAAGAATGAGCCTGAAGATCCAGAGGAGGGGGAACGCCTCTTCCACTCATAGATGTGGGTGAAAGCTTCTCTGATGTAGTTCATTGTCGAGAATAGGAGCCAAAATAACCTCATTTCAGTATAGGTCGTGAAGCAGTTGGGCCTACCTACAACAACACATTCGTAGTTGTATACCATCAATGGCTTCACCAAGGACAAGATCTTCACATCAGCCAGCAGTGTCACCTTCCCTAGAGCATCAAGCCCTTCACGGATGAGTTATTATGTGATTTTTGTCCTCTTGAATTTTGTGATGTATTATTAGGAAAACCAAACTTGTGGAAACAACATGTTGTATATGAGTCTTGACCTTGCTCTGTGATTATTATGCTGGGAAATAAGTTGTACAAGATACCGAAGGTAGCCCCACCTACTGCCATCTCTTTGATCACTACAAATAAATGAAGTAAGATCATTTCCTAGAATAGGAAATTTGTTTTCCTTATGATTTTTCCTCGGGGCAAGAAGAAGGTTGTGACCACGGCTTCCAGATAGGGCTCCACCAAACAACAGGAGTAGATGGACAAGGTCATGGAGAAGTATAGGGACATTTTTACCTCATCTACAAGGGTACCTATGCACTGTCAAGTCAAACACTCCATTGGTATGACCTCGGGTGCACCCCTATCCAATGGACCGATCTATCGATGCTTTGTTCTAGAGAATGATGAGATCAAGAGGTAGATTCAGGAGTTGTTGTAGAAAGGGCACATCATGTCAAGCTCATCACCTTGTGGGAGCCCAATTGTATTGGTACAGAATAAGGATGGGACTTGGAGACTTTATATTGACTATCGAGCGCTGAACAAGATCACTGTCCAGAATAGGTACCCAATCCCACTGATTGATGACCTTCTAGACCATCTCAAGGGGGCCAAATATTTCAACAAGATTTACTTGAAGTCCGGTTATCACTAGGTGCCTATCGAATCCTTCGATGTGTGGAATACTACCTTCAAATCCAAGGAGGGCCTTTTCAAATGGTTGGTCATGCCTTTCAGGTTTATGAATGCCCCTACAATCTTCATGAGATTGATGGAAAACATATTGCGATCCTTCACCAATGCATTTGTGGTGGTGTATTTGTTGAAGGAAGTGTAACTAGGTTCGGTATTCATAAATGTACTTTTGATATTTGTACTTATTCAAGAAAATAAATATTATTTTTATTATATATGACAATGAGTTTCTTGCTCATTGTAGTAGGTCTAGCACATGTCAAAGTGCTATAGGTGATTCAAATAGTCAATAGAAAATATTGAAGGCCTTAAGGGCATGTTACACTATGTATAAATATATATTAAAGTCAAAGGGAAACCTCCAAGCAAAGTCAAGTCTACTCCTAGGCAATTACACCTTCAACAAGCTCCTTCAAGCATGCTACAACACCATGGAAACTATACAAAGTCTTCTCAACAAGTCAGCCACCAAACTGTCCTCAAATTCAGCCTACAATTAAGAAGACAAGTCTACGTCTACCTAAATGTAGTCATTCAAGTTGGCTTAAATGGAGGGACAGTCCTCTATTTATAGAGTTTTTCCACTCCAAAGACAATGCATCAATTGTGCTCTGAAATCTGCAAGAGAAATAGAGTAAGAAGGTCGAAGGAAGCCAAGGTAAAGGGGCTACTAGGGCAGCGAAGAGAAAAGGAGGACAACGAAGAGTAAGGGACTGTTTCTAGGGTATACACAGTCACACGTTCAAGGGAATGAAGGATATTCTACGGTTATAACAACAATATATCACAGTTGGATATTTTTCTTTGTTTGGGGCTAAAACTAGTCCCGTAAAGGCCTCTTACTCTAGTGTGGAAGAAGGACATCAACTGAAGTAAGAAAGAAGGAGACTAAATTATAATGGATTGTTTCTAGGGCTAGAAATAGTCATACATGTGAGGTGAACTAAGGGTATGTTTGAGCCATAACAACGGCTAGTGAATAGCTCATTGTTTGGATGAAAGATCAAGCCTACAAGGACTCCCAAGCCTAGCGAAGGAGCCTATCTCTCTAAGGTAAAAGGACTCTATTTGGAAGATGAAGTGCTAGAAGACAAAGTGTCGGAAGAAGTGCCGAGGTATATGGTGCAAAAATAAGTAAAGAATTGACTTATGCTTGGAGGATATCCTTGGCAGGGGTCTAGGGTTTGGAATTGATTAATAGAAGCTTCAATAAGAGAAATTCACTAAAGGGTTTTCCTCTCAAGAGTAGAGAGGTTTTGGCCCTGGCAGAGAGCCAACATCTTTTGTTCTTGTTTTTATGTTTTGGTACCAGTTTGATGAAGTACACACATATGCACTAATAATAAGAAGAAGAATAATAAGCTAACAAGAAAAGTAAAAATACTCCAATTTTTTTTATCAAGTAACAAAAAATCAAACTACACTATTTTGCCCTAGATTCTTCATCATGGGCTCAAAGGTAAGGTGACACATCAAAGAAAGGGAAACTCAAGAACATTCATTAAGAAGAATCATCTACAAAGTTGAAGCATCAAGCCTAGAAGTCTCAATCACTTCAAGGACAAGAAGGGTCTACAATCCATCATCCATCAAGAAGGTCAACAAAGCTAGAAGAAGAGCCTTACATAAAGGAACGTATAAAGAAGAGCAGATTTAAGAAGAACTTACATCAAGATACAAGTCTTCAAGCAAACATCATCAACAAGCAAGTCCACTTGGAGAAGGCAACTTGAAGAATGTCAAGATCTAGGGAAGACAAGCCATCGAGCCTTCAAGGAGGAAGCAAATCTGATACATCTCAAAATCTATCAAGTAAGTACATGTCCCCTTTTGAATATACATCAATGTATTTTTGCAAGGAAAGCAATAAATTGGTAGGTACCAATAACTTTCTTTCATGGAAGAAGAGGACTGATCTACTACTCAAGGAGAATGAACACCTAGAGCATGTCAAAGGTAATATCACTATCCCCCTGCTAAGGAACAGACTCAAGCCTTCACCAAGTACAATAAGGATGATATAAGAGCTCAAAGGATTATGATAGAATCAATCAAAGACTCTCTCATTCCTTATGTCTCTAAGTTTGAGACATCAAAAGAAGTTTATGATAAGCTAGTAGAGCTATTCTCAGTATCCACAACCAGAGAAGTAATATCTCTAAGGAATGAATTATACAAGTTGAAGATAAAAATGGAAGGAATAACTCCCTACTTCATGGAAATCTCTAAAATAAGAGATCAACTTAGAGAACTTGGGAAGTCATTTCTGACAAAGAGATGACAACTGTAGTACTCAATGCTCTACCTAAGGAGTGGGGAAACTTCACATCTAACATATATGCCAAGAAGGAAGCAACCACTCTCAGTGAAATGTAGTCTCTATGTAGAACAGAGGAAATCAGACTTAAGGCAAAAGAAGATATGGGATCAAAGGAGCAAGCATTTGCTACCATGGCCAAAAGAAAGGGTAAATTTGGCAAGTTTGGTCCACAAAGAACAAACAATAAAGACATGTCCAATGTCCAATGTTTTGGATTCCAAGAATATGGACACTACAAAAGGAATTGTCCTAAGCTTAAAAAGGAAAACAACAAAAGGAAGATGGAAGAAGCTCACATAACTCAAGAGATGAAAGAAGAAGGAAAGAAGCAAAAGAAGGAAGATCCTCTAGATCTCTACTATGACTGGGTCAAACTCTTTACTTCTAGACTTCTTTCAAAGTTTTGAGTAGAACAGGAGTGTGTAGAAATAAATTAAAATTGCATGGCTAGAAACATCCTCCAGAATCTAGCAACATGTTGTACATAGAGTTCTAGATGCTCATGTAGATGTAGCATTTATGATAAGAACAAAAATGCATAAGTAGAAATATCTAGGAGCATGGCAAATATAGCTCAAGATATTCATGTGGAAGAAGCATACCTAGTATAGGACCTCATACATGATGAAAGAAAAATTGATCATGATAGGAATCTTAGAAGACCTACATCATCAAAATAAAGGAAACATTTGCCAGGCAAGGATCTTTAAGATCCTATGATGGAATCTTCAAAAGAAGGTCCATGGACCAAAGAAGATGTCTCACTAGGAATCCCATTCATGGGTTTCAAGAAAAGAATGATATGTATGCAAGCTAAGATGAAGCACGAAGGTCCACACCAATGAATGATCAAAGGAAAATCAAGATGAGGTATGTATGCATCAAATTTTAAGTCATGTTATCATTTGTATATTATTAAGTCATGGGTATAGTTCTATAACATGATCAAGCATGAAATAATCTCTTTCACGAAGAACATGCTCGAAGGCATGTACCACAATGCAATGAAGGTCAACAAAAGTATATGCTCACATAAGGAGCATAAGGTTGCTGACTCATAAGCAAGAAGAAATGTTGACAAGTCCAGAAAAAAAGCAATGAAGGAATGCTCTCACAAGAAGCATTAGATGGTTTACCTATCTATCTTAGAAGAAGCTAATGAAGAAAGAGATCAATTCTACTCCACAAAGATGTCGTGACGAAGAAGCCACCCAACAAAAGAAAAAACAATGTTGAAGCAATATCAAGATAAAGTCATGATGGGCTACTAGGTCAAAGCATGTAACATAGCAAGTATATTGAAGCATCCATGAGAAGATTATTCCAAATCATGGACAAGATGATAAAGGAGTAGCCAAGATGACAAGAAAAACCTAATTGTCACTTCCACGAAGCAATGACATGACAAACCAAGAAGGAAATTGATCGATGGATGATGCCCTACCTAAAAGAAGTTCGAACAAATAATTCACGACATCAAGAAAGGAAGGAGATCAAACAACTTAAGGACCCATAAAGAAGAAGTTGCTAATGAAGGAAAGAGTCCCCAGTTAAGAGGGATCTCTGACAGGTCCTTGATTAAGAGGGAGTTTTGAATCATCCCTTACTACAAAGGATTGACAATTGTGTTTTCCATTTCATGGGTCATGCACTACACCAGGACTAATAGTCGAAGTCTAGATGAAGGCCACGTATGGAAATGTAGACACAACATTTGTATCTTCATTTGGGAAGAAAGCATGGTAGGATTAGGTAATCATCTGGCAACCGATACTCTTTGAGGATGTGTAGGGCATTCAAGACAAGAGTAGGTAAGAGGACAGATATTATTTGAGGGTTGGGAACCCAATATAAGACTAATCCTAGAAGGTCATACTCGGTGAACACCCGAGTGGGTATGTACCTTGAGAGACAATGATGAAGGTGTCTATAAAATCATTGGTCTTGCCAGCATTATAGCTCATGGTCTCGTAAAGAGATGGAGTTGTTAGTCACGACCTTGCACTATGACAATACAAATGAATATGATGCTATAACAGATGGATTGCAAATCCGATTTCTCTTATGTGAATTCTTCAAGATTGATAATAGCCAAACACCTTGTAATGTTGTATGAATACCTCCCTAGTTAGGAGGGAGTGTTGAAGGAAGTGTAACTAGGTTCGGTCTTCATAAATGTACTTATGATATTTGTACTTATTCGAGAAAAGAAATATTATTTTAATGATATGCGACAATGAGTTTCTTGCTCATTGTAGTAGGTCTAGGCACATGTCAAAGTGCTATAGGTGAGTCAAATAGTCAAGAGAAAATATTGAAGGCCTTAAGGGCATGTTACACTATGTATAGATATATATTAAAGTCAAAGGAAAACCTCTAAGAAAAGTCAAGTCTACTCCTAGGAAATTACACCTTCAACAAGCTCCTTCAAGCATGCTACAACACCATGGAAACTATCCAAAGTTTGCTCAACAAGTTAGTCACCAAACTGCTCTCAAAGTCGGCCTACAATTAAGAAGACAATTTGTCCTAAATGCAGTCAGTCAAGTTGGCTTAAATGGAGGGACAATCCTCTATTTATAGAGGTTCTCCACTCCAAAGACAACACATGATTTGTGCTCTAAAATGCATAAGAGAAAGAGAACAAGAAAGTCGAAGGAAGCCAAGGTAAAGGGGCTACTAGGGAAACAAAGAGAAGAGGAGGAACAACGAAGAGTAAGGGACTGTTTCTAGGGTATACATAGTCATACGTGCGAGGGAATGAAGGACAAACTGCATCTATAACAACAGTAAGGTCACAATTAGATATTTCTGTTTGTTTGGGGCTAAAACTAGGCCCATAAAGGCCTCCTACTCCAACATGGACGAAGGACATCAAGCGAAGTAAGAAAGAAGGAGACTGAAGTATAATGGATTGTTTCTAGGGCTAGAAAAATTCACACATGTGAGGTGCAGTACGGGTATGTCTGAGCTATAACAAAAACTAGTGAACAATTCATTGTTTGGATGAGAGATCAAGCCTACAAGGACTCCCAAGCCTAGTGAAGGAGGCTATCTCTCTAAGGTAAAATGACTCTAATTGGAAGATGAAGTGCTAGAAGACAAAGTGCCGGAAGAAGTGCCAAGGTATATGGTGCAGAAAGGAGTAAAGGCTTGACTTGTACTTGGAGGATCTCTTTGTTAGGGGTCTAGGGTTTGGCATTGATTAATAGAAGCTTCAATAAAAGAAATTCACCAAAGGGTTTTCCTCCCAAGAGTAGAGAGGTTTTGGCCCTGGCAGAGAGCCAACATCTTGTCTTCTTATTTTTATATTTTGGTAGCAGTTTGAAGAAGTACACACATATGCACTAATAATAAGAAGAATAATAAGCTCACAAGAAAATTTAAAAGACTCCACAAATTTTTATCAAGTAATGAAGAATCACACTACACTACTTTGCCTTAGATTCTTCAATAGTATTTAGTTAACATCTTGATCTTCATCCAAAGTTGGGAAGAGCACCTCCGCCATATTTGACAGGTCCTTCAAACCCCACGACAACACAAATTGTGTGCCAATTTGGAGAAATGCACTTTTGGCATGACCCCGGTTCAATATTTGTGGTGCATCATTGATGAGTAGGGTGTGCATGTGGACCCATCCAAGATACAATTCATTTGGGATTGGCCAACCCCAACCACTCTAACAAAGCTCTACACCTTTCTGTGTCTTGCCAATTTCTACTGTAGGTTTGTGTTGGGGTTTTGTCATATCACCCGGACTTTAAGTCAAGTCACCAAGGGTGGAGTGAAGGCAAATATTTTTTGGTCTGAAACCCAACATAAGTCATCTTCTGAGTTAAAGCATCACCTCTACTCTACACCAGTGCTCACATTATGAGACCTGCAACAACCATTTGAGATTGAGAAAGACGCCTCCAACTATGCTATTGGTGTAGTTCTTACTCAGTAAGGGTATCCAATGGCTTACCACAGTGAGACACTTTCAGACACAGTCTGAAAGTATCCCACTTACGACAAAGGAATTTATTCCATTATGCAGGAATGTTATCAATGGAAGCATTACATTTTGGGGAAGGAAACAATCATCCACATAGACCACTGACCCCTGCATTTCATACAGACACAAGGGAAGTTGCAGAACGATCACAATCAGAAATGGTCCACATACCCGCAACAATTCCATTTGAACATTAAGTACACGGGAAGAACCAATAATTTTGCAAACTGCCTAAGCTGACCACCAGTCATGGCGTTGATCACCGTGCTCGAATCCCGTGGGCACGAGACTTCGAGGTGGCCACATCTTTACGAGAGCGATCTAGAATTTGGTAGCACATATTAGAAAATCCTGGGAGGTAAGCAAATTCCAATATTTCACCTCCATGATGCACTGTTATGCCACTTGGGACACATATGTGTTTCTTCAAGTGAGCGTGCCAAGATGATTTGGGAGGTGCACTATAGTCAAGTCTCTAGACATTTAAGAGTAGAGAAAACAGTGGCAGTACTGCAGAAGTATTTTTATTGGTCGAACCTTTGTCGAGATGTTTAGAGGTACATTAAATCTTGCACTTCCTGCGTTATTGCCAAACCAACCATCAAGAAGCAAGGCCTATATACTCCTCTTCCTACTCCCAAGTTGACCTTGGGAATCCATCTCCATGGATTACATGTCGTGCCTTCCTTCTACTAAGAAAGACAATGATTACGTTTTCATGTTCATCGACGGATTCTTTAGGATGGCCATTATGGCGGCCTGCAAGAAGAGTATCACAACATAGGCCACTGCTAATCTCTTCTTTGAGTGAGTGTGGGTACACTTTGGGATCCCACAGTCTATTGTCTCTGATCGGGACAACAAATTCCTAACTTCATTTTGGTCAAGTCTCTTGTCGATGATGGACACCAAACTCACTAAGTCCACAACTTTCCATCCCCAAACCGATGGCCAAATAGAAATTGTCAACAGGATGATCATACACATTATGCACATGTACGACTCGAAGCATCTATGCACATGGGATGAAATACTCCCCTATGTCCAACACAACTACAACAGAATCTCTACAACTCAACAAGCCACAACCCCTTTCATGTAGGGTTGGGACTTCAACCATTATGTCCCATTGATGTGGCCATACCACTTGCAGCTACTCAAGCAGATTTATCTCATGTCTAGTCCAAAGTCGATCAAGCTAACAACTTCATTGAGCCCATTCAACACATTCTCCAGTAGGTCCATGATATATTGGATAAAGCCAATGATAAGTACAAGCAACATCATGATCAACATTGGGTGTTGCAAAAGTTCTAGGTGGGCGACAAAGTTTCGCTACATTTGCAAAAGGAGCGCCTCGCTGGACCCCATTGCAAGCTTCGCCCGCTACGATACAGACCATACACCATCACCAAGGTTATAGGGGACAATGACTTCGAGCTCAGCATTCCACCATTCCTTGGTTTGCACCTAGTATTCAATGTAGATCGCCTTCGGCCATACTTTCCACCATTGTTGGACACATCCAACATTGCAGAAGAACTCACACGAACAGAGCTAAACCCAGACTACATGGAACATGCCACAACTGATCAGATCATGGACACACAGATCAAGAACACTCGCTAGCAGAAGATCCAACTATATTGGGTTGTCAAAGCTTTCCAACTCCTCCACCAAGGCAAGTGGCTCACTAGGGACCAAGTTCAACAGAAGTTTCCCCATCTCATGGAGACACTCAACACAATGGTGACCATTGCTTCATAAGGGAGGAGGATTGATCCAATTGGATATTGGTGGCCCCCCTCCTATTCCACTAGGACTCCCAACGTTGTCTCTTTCAGTTTTTTAGTTTCCTTAATTATATCATAGTTTACTATTTTTGGCAGTTTTTTGGGTTCTGAACTTCCGGAGCCATTTTGAGGCCCTAAACGATGTTTTTAGGGAAACAGAGATACCAGAAAAGACCCAAGCAGGACTCCCATTTGTTTTGAACTTACTCTTTAAGATCTTTGAAACATGGTATTATGATAGCCAAACGGATATCCTATGCCAAAGTTATGACCCTAGGAAATTGATCTACCAATTTACCTAAACAAGGCCCACAATTTTGGTGCTTCATCTCCTAGGGTTAGTTTTCTATATGTTTAGGTTTTTCCATTGTTTCTCAATAATAAATAGGCCTTGAAACCTCATTGTAACATAGTTTAGAGGCATGTTGCCGCCACATCTCTTCTCAGAGATAAGCTACCATCACCTAAGCTAGTTTACTTCCATTCTGTTTGTAAGCATATTTAAGTATTATGATATTGATGAAATTAAGTGTTATTTCTACTGCATTTTGTATTTATGGTTATATCTATAATCTTTTGCATTCCTATTCATCGCTTTTATATCTGGAGCCACTTGGATCAACAAGGTCCTGGATAGATAATGATTGGGTGCTGTGTTAAGGCACTCCTTGATGTGAAGTCATTGGTTCAATTCCTTGTCCCAATTGCGGTGATATGTTGGACATGATGAGATGTAGTCTTGCCAAGTATACAAAAAAAAAACCAAATAAAAATAAATTTAAGAAAAAATCTTTAGGAAAAATCACATTGACAGCTTAGGGTCGACGCATTTCGAACCTCTACTGAGGTTCATCATCAGGAAAAATATGGAGAGAAAGATCCAACGCATCAAATATTTATAGTACAGATGCAACGGTAAGATTTTTCAACAGTCACTAAGTCAAATATTTTAATATTAAAAATGGAACGGTATAGGATTCTATGAATTATTTAAATAAACAATTTATTAAATTAATAATCTATTTTTTTAATTGTTTCTAATCTAATCTATTAACTTTTTTTTTTTTAATTATCTAATTCACTACTATTATTATATAATAAAAAAATACTTATTCATAACCAAAATTTTAATATATAAGGAAATTCAACACCCATTAAGTAATAAATAAAAGAGGTAAGGAGATGAAATAATATAACAATGATAAAAATAAAAATGATAAAAAAATAAAAATAAATTTATTTATTTAAAATCAAATTAGAAATGAACAAGGGGAGTACATAAAAATACATTACTAAAAAAAGAATAACTAGGATAAGAGAAGGAAACCAAGGAGGGGAAAAAACAAAAGGGGATTAGGAGCAAAGGGAAGGGACCCAAGAACTAGCAATCTTCCATCCATCATCCCTATTAAAAATGTAATTTCTCTTCTCAATTTCGATGGCTTCCCTTAATTTACAATGATGGAAATAATCAACCTTAGTGAGGACCTTGGAATCCTCTACACAAATATTGTCTTTAGTCTTCTCAACATGTTCCACTAAAGCAAAGGAGTGAGTCCTACATTGTCTCAAGTCAGGCACGTGCTCTTGAATCCTCTGATATATGGAACGACCCGTCTCTCCAATTTAGGGGGTTCCACATGAACATGGAATCAAATAAACACCCTTCATGTTTTTAGGATCCATAGGGTCTTTGATCGATCTTAAAGAGCCACAAATGGGTTTTTAAGGGTCCAAAGGTGGAAACAACCTTATGCTTGCTAAGAACCCTGGAAATCTTGTCATTAGTCCCTTCGATAAAGGGAAGTTGGACACTAGAGACCACCTCAATCGACTCTTTCTTAGTCCGAGGACCTTTGCTAGCTTTTAAAAAGCCATGATACCTTGGAGCCTATTATAACCATTCTTCTTAAAAACACTAAGGAGATGGGTTATCTCATCAACAAGATGGTCTTCATCAGAAACCCTTAAAACCCTAGTTGTTGGTGTGTTGAGAACACCTAGATTTTGAGCTAGATAATGATGGGATTTTACATGTAAATATTGTTTGGTGTGGGTTTTCTTACGATAAACCTAGCGAGAGAAAAAATTGTCATATTTTTTTTGAAATAACAACATCAAGGGAGGGAAAGCTTCCATCAACTTTAGATTCCATGGTAAATTTGATGGGATTAGATTGATTGTTAAGATGTTGAAAAAACAAGTCTAATTTCTCTCGACCATTAGGCCATAAGATGAAATTATCATCAACACATATTTTCCATACTTTCAGTTTAAATTGAGAAAAAGCTAAAGCTTTAGATTTAAAATCATCCATAAATAGGTTCGCAACAAATGGAGAGAGGGGAAAACCCATCACTACACCACAAGTTTTCTCATAGAATTCTCCATCAATGCTAAAGAAGATCGAGGTAAGGCAAATATCCACAAACATGGTTGTATCAGAGTTAGTTATGTGATTGATTACTTCAAGAACCTCCTTAACAGGGATGCTGGTGTAAAGAGAAACAATATCAAAACTAACCATAAAATCACCAGGTTCAAATTTAACCTCTTTTAACTCAATCACGAAAGAGAAAGAATCCTTAATAAAAGAACTAGACTCACCAACCAAAGGTTTAAAATTACGGTCTAAATATTTAGCATCTCACTTTCGATTTTTCAATCTTCTTCCCACCATGGGAAGAAATCGATTTGGAATGGGAAGCCTTCCCCTTCCATTTCCTCACCTTACTCGCTAAGGATAGATTTTCTTCATCATCTTGCTTTGATGAATATCCATCTCTGGTGCTTCTCCTTATTTCCTCCTGAATTAGATCCGACAAAATTCGTTCCCAATCTGGCAGTTTCTCTCTTCCATTTACTAAGTCTTGGTAGCTATGCCAGCTCTTAGGAATACCGAGGAGAGCAAGACTCACCATGTCATCATCGACTGTCGTGATCCATACACTTCCAAGCTCATCCCTGTAGGTGGTGAGCTTGTTCAAATATGTAGAGATCATGTCGCCCTTTTCACACTTGATTTTCCAAAGCTTATCTTTCAACACCATCTTCCTTTGATCGTTGTTGTTCTGATATAGATCCTTCAATGTTTTCCACATTGAAAATGGTGTCTCCTTACCATGGAGACTCAAGACAATGTGGTCTCGAACTCCCTCCAGAATAATCCTCCTCGCTCTAGCCACACATTTCTTCCATTCTACCAATTCTTGGGCATTAGTAGTTGTTGGCTTGGGGAATTCTTCCTCAATGAAGTCCTTCAAATGGTTGTCCTCTAATACCGCTTCCATGCGATCCTTCTAGGCTATATAATTCGAGCTGCCATCAAGGGCATACTCGAGTCTCAAACCATTGAACACCATTGATGAAATTTGAGATGTGATAAGAATTCGATTTCTATAATCAGGGAATTCAAACTTCGAACTTCTCCCTTCTTTGTATACTATTATCCACTTTGATCACCTTTGCTCTAATGCCATGTAGAATTTCTCACTGTAGATTGCCAAATTATGCAATATACTAAAGCAAAATACTTGATCTACTTCTACAAACAATCTTGCAGAAGCTTAATCAATTTGAGAAAGATCAAATAGAACACATATAACATAAAGGTGAGCTCCACTAATCATAAGTACAACATACTTAGTAAAACCTCAAGTCTAAAAGGAACGAGAATATTCATAAATGAAGATCTCATTCCAGAAGATCAAGCAGAATTAAGAAAGGAGGTTCAAAAGGTAAAAGAAGTTAGAAAGGAGGGAAAATGGACAATAACTAGAAATAGAAAATCCTTTATTTGAGATAAAAACCAAAAAGATAGTAATCAATAGCAATTAACATGCTCCGGATCCTTTCTTGGAACTGTTGGGGCTTCCCATGGAACAAAGGCCCCAAGCTAAGTTGGATTTCAAATGATGTTGATATTATTTTGCTTGTTGAAACTTGGAAGCACGAAGAATCTAAGGTCCCTAACATAGATGGCTTTACGCTATGGTCTACTTGGAACAAGGGATCCTCCCATAGAGGCATTGGGACGAATAGCTTGTTACATTAAGAAGAACATCTCCCCTCATGCTAGGATTTATAAAAACAACCCTCACAACCAATATAGTTGGATAGAGATCAGAGACATTAATAATAAAAAGTCCTACATAGCAATATGTTATTTCCCCCCCATCAATTCTAACTTCTATAAGAAGAAGAATCTAGATAAAACTAACCCTTCCAATGGTTTAGAGAATGATATTTCTAGCCTAAGGAACGACGGTAATATCCTTTTAAAAGGTGACTTTAATGCTCGAACTTCAAACAACCAAGCTATTATTCTAAGCAATCATTCCAACCCTAATCCTATTTGGTTAGACGAAGACCATGCTTTGGCTAGTAGGTACAAAAGGAGCTCTGAAGACCTCGCGGAAAATTTGTTTGGGTCGGAGCTAGTCAAGCTCTGTAGTGCTCAGGATCTCATAATTTGCAACGGTCTAAAGAAGTGGCCCAACTCCAGCAAGATTACCTACATCCATGGACTTGGTAGCAGCGTGGTAGACTACGTTATTTTCGATCTCCCATTATCCAATGAAATAATAAATTTTGACATCTTAAACGACCACGAACCTGACTCTGATCATAGGCCTTTACTTATAACTCTCAATTTTGTCATGCATAGAGTTCCCACAAAAAATAATACTTATAGCCAAAAGAACTTAATATTTGATAGATATAAAAATGATCTCTTTCTAAATGAATTAAAAACTAATTTGCTTCCTTTATCTAGTATAGACAACATAGAAGACCTCTATCATAATTTTATTACAACCCTCTCATATTCTATTAACAAGTTCTCAATTGAAGTTTCAAATAATAAAAGAAATAGCAAAACCAATCCATGGTATGGCAAAGATTGTAAAAGTGCGAGGAGAGCAATGAAGGAAGCTGTTGATGAATGTCTTAAAATGGACAAGATAAAAATATACAAAGCCCTAACTAAAGGAAAAAGAGGCAGTACATTCGTCAAAGGCATGAGAATCTCTTACACCTCTCTAAGTTAGCTCCTAAGAAATTTTGGAGGCAGATTCTGACTAGGAAGACTAAAGATAAAAGTAAAATTGTTCTTCATATGGTTGTGAGATTTGGGGTTGTAACATCTCCAGAGAATCATGGAGAAAGATAAAGGAAATCCAGGAGTGTTTTACAACTTATAACCTGAAAATTAAAAGTAATACACCCTATCCTATTCTCCTTATAGAAGCAGGTCTTTCCCCTATTGAGAGCCTAGCTATGATTAGGTTTCCACTGTACAAGCACAAACTCAATAACATAGACGGTCATAGACTTCCTAAGCTAGCTTTAAATTCTAGCCAAAACCACCTAAGGCTCAATCGGGGGTGGCATAAAGATACAAGGGCCTGGTTAAACTATTATGAGATCAACGAGAATGATGCATTGCAAAATATTAATAACATTAAAGATATTGTTACTTCTAAGTTCAAAGAAAAAATGTGGTGTGAGGAAGATTTAGTGGCTAAAAGAAAATTAATTTATTATAAGAAGGTCATCAACCCCACCCTAGAAGATCAAAAGTATCTCTCTATTTTAACTAGCTCAAAGAAAAAAATTAATATAGCAAATATTAGAACGAATTCTCATGAGCTTCATAGTGAAACAGGTCGTTGGGCAGTTCCTAAAACACCATGGATGGAAAGGATCTGCCATATATGTGAAAATAAGAACATCGAGGATGAAAACCACTTCCTCTTAGAGTGCCCCCCGTACAACCACATTAGATCTTCGTTTCACAATCTCTGTTACAATACTGACCTTCCTAGCCTTTTACAATGTCAAAATTATAGTGAGCTCAAGAAGCTTCTCTCCAAGCTTTTTGAACATAGGAATAAAATCTTAAATCAAAATAAATAATTTGTTTTTTAAGTCCAATAGACGAATGTTTGGTCTCAGGACATTAACCACCACTATCATCATCATATAAACTACTCAAATTATGACCAAAATAATGATTAAATTAAACCAACAAAAATATTCATTTAAAAATATAAAATTCCCCTCATTATTAAACTACGCGCAAAACAAGGATTCGGTATCAAGTTTGGCGACGACTCCGTTTAAATTATGAGTCAATTATATTCCGTCGTTGACCTGGAAGAGTTCACGCCAATTGCATGACGTTTACATGCATTTTCCACAATGTTTAGCATTCCACGTCTTTCACGCGTTTTGCCACGTTTCCACATGCTTTGACATTTGGACGGAATGGTTGTCCTAAATCAGGATCGCAAATATCGAGATCCCATATTTCTTATTTCTTCCCTGTTTTGTCCCATTGTAAATTTGTCCTTGCAAATATCTTTCATATTGTCCAATATCTCTACTTTTATTTTGAGATTTTCATATGGCAAATTTGTCTCATAATTGTGAACCTTTACTTAACTACGAACCTTTACTTATTATTTACCATATTTAATTATTTCAATTAATTTATTAAATTAATATATGTATATAGATATATATTAAATTAATATATTATAACTTAAAGAAATTAAATTTAATAGTGAAAATCGAGGAGTTTTTATTATTAGGTAAAGTTCAAGTACAATGAAGTTTAAAGTGGCCTCATAGGGGATAGCTTTAGGTAGTGGTAGAAAATGTGAAGTAAATGCATGTCTAACTTGTATGATTTGGAAACGTGAGTGAAACGTTTCATATCCAATTCTCAAATGTCTAGCCTTTAAGGGTTGAAATCGACTTGTAAGGCTCAACACCTAGCTGGAGTTATATAGCGGTAAACATGTTTATTGGAATTGAATGTGATTGAATGGAATAACTCTGCTCACACCCACTCAAACCACTAACTTAAGACACGTACATTTCCACATATATGGGTGAATGTAGAAATTACATGAGGAGATTACCATAAAATATGTATAGAAATAAATCTCTTGCACCGGTCTTTTAAACATATAATAGAATAAAATATACATTTACAAAGTATGATTAATCATAAATTATAAGGAAGTATTTAAATATTTTCATGAGGATAGCAATTTGTTTATGCCTTAGTTTATGTTTAAAAGCATATTTTAAACATTTTAATATTTGGAATTTCGTTGGTTATTTTTTTTAATTACGCGAATAAATTTATTTCAAAAGTAGCTATGTTTATCCTCATTCCTCATCTCCATAAGCTTCTCAATTCCTCATTTCTCATCTCCACAAGCTTCTCAATTTGGCTGTAAAGCATGGCTTCCCTGAGATTTGGACACAAAGTCTTATTGTGACTATCTTAAAAAATGGGGACAAAAGTGTTCCCTCTAACTACAAGACCATTATGATTAGCCACACCCTAGCCAAGCTTTATGGGCTCATTTTGGAAAAAAAGCTTAGCTTTTGGCTTGAGAACCAAGGTAAAATAGCAAAAGGGCAAGCTGGTTTTAGGAGACGTCACTCGACCACGACCACCTTGTCACCCTTAGGATCACTGTAGAGGAATGTCGCAATAGTAAAACCGATCTCTTCTGTTGTTTTTTGGACTTTAGAAAAGCTTTCAACACTGTCCCCGAGATAAGCTCCAGGAGAGGATTGAAGAGATCATGGTTCCTCATGAACTAAGGATTGCTATGATCCCCTCTACGAGACTTCCATTGTCAAGCTTAAGACCAAAAATGGGTGGTCTAAAGATATTAAATGCGATATCAGGCTTAAGCAATGTTATCTCCCCTTTCTCCTACCCTTTTTGGTATTTACATAAGTAAACTAGAGGAGTGTCTGGAAACTACGTGCTGCAAAAGCACCAAGCTCACTGGTATTATCATTACTCTTCTCCTTTATGTTGATTATATCGTTCTTCTTGCAAGGATCCATGATGAACTATACAAGAAACTTAAGACTCTTCATGTCTACTGCTCCAAGATGGGTATGACAGTAATTCCAACAAGACTAAAGTCATGATCATTAATCTAAAAAGATCAGCCATGATAATTTCATCTATGATAACCATTGTCTTGAGCAAGTTTCTTCTTACAAATATTTTGGGATTGACTTTCCTCATCAGCTCAACTGGAATTATAGCATTGAGAAAAGAATTATTGGAGGTTGGAAAGCTTATTATGAGCTTGAAAACAACTATAAGTCGGTCGATCTTTACATTTGGAGTAAAAAAGGGTCCCTCTTTGAGACTCTTATCACCCCTTATTTTATACAGATGTGAAGTTTGGGGGTGCAATATATCTAGGGAGTCGTGGAGAAACATTAAGATGATCTAAAAGAAATTCATAACCTACAACCTCAAGATCAAGGGAAATACTCCATATCCTATCCTCTTGATCAAAGTTGGTATGTTCCCCATTGACAGTGAGGCTATGTTTAGATATCTCATGTATAAGAAGAAGCTTCACAATATGGAATCCAAGAGGCTCCAAAAAATTGCTTCTAATGTTAGTCAAAACCCCCACCTGCGCCTCAAGCACGGTTGACATTAGGATGCTCAATCTTGGCTCAACCTTTGGGGGATTAAGGAGGAGATCACCATGGGAAGCGAGGAAAGTATAAAAAATACTATTACCTCCAGTTTTAAGGACAAGATGTGAGATGTTAAGGAGATAGAGGGTAAAAGAAAGCTCAAGTACTATAAGGAGGTGATCAACCCCACCCTTGATAACCAGAATTATCTCTTTATGTTGAATAGCACTAAGAAGAAAATGAACATCACTAGGATTGGAACTAACTTTCATGAGCTTCAGAGTGAGATTGGGCGGTGGTCTACCCCCAAGACTCCCTGGGACGATAGAATTTGTTAAATTTGTGATACTAAGAAGGTGGAAGATGAAAATCACCTCCTTTTAGACTGCCCAACTCTTACCCACATCCACTCTCATTTCCCTATCATCAACCATGCCTCCAATTTTCTTAACTTATTAAGCCAACCCAACTATAGCGATCTTGTAACGCTTCTTTCCATGCTCCTTGATCACAAAAACAAGATTTCAAAGAAAAAAAATTAGACTCTCTTTTCTTGAGGTTTGATAGACCACATTGGTTTTAGTGGACGTTAATCATCATCATCATGTTCTAGTTGATTTTTATCATTTTTTTAATTTTAGCAAATGTGAGATGTGTCATGAAGTAGGTATTTTGATGGTTATCATGGATTGATACCTATCCACCTTTACTAACCATTTAATTCATATGACAACTTCAAAGGGGTAGAATATTTCTACCTCCATATATGTCTACTTCTTCTCAATCTTGACAACGTATTAATATGTTGTGTCGAGTGAGGAGATGTCCAGGAACTCCATCTCATCCTAGATGTACCTGTGTAGGCATCTGCGGTACTTGAGTACCAAATGTTTCTCAGAATCCTTGATACCCAACTTCGTGCAAAGGGTATGAGAAACATTGGTAAAATCTGGCACGTCTTGGTCCCTTCCTGCTGCAGTGTGGTTCACTTTATGTACTTATCCTCATAGCTCCCGATAGGGTAGAACTGCTCCTTGATGACGTCCCAGAATGAATTCAAAGTGGGTGTGGCTACAAACAGTGAGGGTGTACTTTCATCCTTCTACTCACAGTAGGTTTTCCACCAGTCATTGACATGGGGGGTAGATTTGAGAAGAGCAAAAATAATATTTTCCTGGCAAGAAAAATCATGAACAAAAAAATATCCATCTAGCAGATTTAACCATTTATCTATGACATCTGCATCTATTTGGCCCTTAAATATGGGAATTTTAAAGTTTAATTGTACCTTAAAAGGAGTGACGCCTCTAGAGTGGCTGTTGGATGTGGATGCACTGTTGGTGGGAAACTATTGAAGGGTCTGGGCAAAGTTATCCATCATCGCGTTCTTTTGTTTCTCGAGGGCCTCCTCGAACAATATTTTGATAGGATATCCTACTCGCTCGTCTTTCTTTTCTTCCCCCATGGGAGGTCGTCGGGATTTGCGAAGTTGGTCTTTCAAAGGTTCGACCAGTTCAAGCCCTAACTCCTTATATCCCGACCTCGTTGGGGACATGCAAAGAAAACAAAGAAAGAACAAGCTTCTATGACACCACTGATCCGAATTTAAATATGAACGCAACAAATTACAGATATAACGATAAATACAAAGATGCAACAGAAATAACACTTCATTTCATTTGTTGAAAATGGCAACAAGAAATGCTAAAAATAGCACTGCTATAAATATGAGTTTGGGTACCAGTGTTGGATTGAGCAACAAGGAATGAAAAATGGAAGTGCTAGAAATAGCATTCTATTTTTAGCAGTTCGGGATGGATTCCTATTTTTAGTTAGTCCCTGGACTAAAATAGGAAGTAAAATTCGAATTTGAACTTAACAACTGTTTGAAAATAAATTAATTAATTCACCATGAGTTAATTAGTTGTGAATAATCAAACATGAAGTCTATGTGAGGACATGCAACTGTTTCTCTATTAATTGAAGAATTTATCCATCAGTTAAAGAGATAAGGATGAGTTCTAATTTGAGTTGTAATTAGTTGGCTCCATTAACTAATTCAAGTCCAGTTAGATTGATTTAAACTGTTTGTTTAAATTAATGTGAGTTCAGTTAGTTTATGCATGCTTGCATATAACTGCTGCACTTCAGATAGCTGAATATTCTGTCATGAATAACTCATGCATGTCAGTTCAAATAGAGACCCAGTTGAGATTAGAGGAGGGATAGTGTACTATCAGTTGTATGGATTTTTCCTATAAAGGAAACTCATCCATGGAGAAGGATTTGTCTCCTTCAGGATTGCGCAGTTGGATCAAAGGTTAATGAGTGTGTGAAGAGGCCAGTTCACACATGTGGCTTCACTGGACCCCAAGAGAAATTGCGCAAAGAAATAGGAAGCTTGGAGGGCAGAGGAGAAGGTTTGAGAGAGGCCTTTGACTGTCTATGAGCAGCAAAGGGATTGCAGAGAGAACATGATAGCTTGTGAGCTGATTCTTTTTGTAATCCGAACTATATTTCCACTTGTATGATAATATAGAGTTGGGGTTTTAGGCTGAGGCTTTCCCCAGGTTAGTTCTTCTGTGCTATGTGTGATTGATTCCTTCTTATCAGTTATATGTGTTATCTTGATCTTTCTCATATGTGATTAAGCTTTTGCAAAGTGTTGTAGAAGTAGATCTTGTATTGTGTTTTAGTATATTGCATAATTTGTTGATCTATAGTGGGAATTTCTACATGGTATCGGAGCAAAGGTGATCAAGGAAGAACAATATACAAGAAGGGAGAAGTTTGAAGTTTGTGATTCCTGAATATAGAAATCAAGTTCTTATTACATCTCTTTTCACCTATGGCGTTCAATGGTTTAAGACTTGAATATGCCCTTGATGGCAGTTTGAATTATATAGCCTGGAAGGATCGCATGGATGCAGTACTAGAGGATAACGGTCTAAAGGACTTCATTGATCAAGAAGTCCCCAAGCCGACTGGTGCTGCTGAATTGGTTGAATAGAAGAAATGTGTGGCTAGAGCAAGGAGAATCCTTCTAGAGGGAGTTCGAGATCACATAGTCTCAAGTCTCCATGGGAAGGAGACATCGTTTTCAATGTGGAAAACATTGAAAGATATATATCAGAATAGCAACGATCAGAGGAAGCTGGTGCTGAAAGACAAGCTTAGTTAGATCAAGTGTGAAAAGGGCGACATGATCTCTACATATCCGAACAAGCTCACCACTGCATGGATGAGCTTGGAAGTGTAAGGATCATGATAGCTGATAATGACATGGTGAGTCTTGCACTCCTCGGTCTTCCTAAGAGCTAGCATATCTACCAGGACTCAGTTAATGGAAGAGAGAAACTGCCATATTGGGAACGATTTTGGTTGGATCTGATGCAGGGGGAGATAAGAAGAAGCACCAGAGATGGTTCTTTATCCATGGAGGATGAAGAAAACTGCACCTTAGCGAGTAAGGCAAAGAAGGGGAAGGAGAAGGATTCTCTTTCCCAATCCAGTTCTTCCCAAGGTGGGAAGAAGTTTGACAAATCAAAAGTGTGTTGCTTTCATTGTCATGAGGTGGGCCATTTTGCTACAAATTGTCCACTGAGGAAATCCAAGAAGGGATCCATGGAAGGATCAGAAGGTGAGGCACTCGCCTCACAGTTCGAGTTGGATTTCACACTGTTCGCATGCATGTTTTCATCCATGGTGGGAAATGGTTGGTTCTTGACAATGGAGCTTCTTTCCACATGACCGACGACAAGAGTTTGTTCAGTACTTTGGAGGAGAAAGATCTCCAGATACTCATAACGATGGGTAATGATGAAAAGTATAATGTCTCAAGTGTACGCACAATTTTTTTTTCAGAGGGAGCATGGAGCACTTATTACCTTAACCAATGTCAAGTATGTACCAGGACTGAAGAGAAATTTGTTGTCGATCGCGATGCTGGAAGACAGAGGCTATGATGTAGTCTTCAGTAAGGGAAAGGTTTTGTTGGGTCCCTATAATACTAGTGATGACCCCATTACTATGGTAGTTGTACCCCTTATTAATATTGTTGTGCAGCTATTGCCCACATATTGTTATTACTGTGCCCCATAGAATCCCTCTATTGTTATTTTTGTGGCTTTATATTATTATTGTTAGGTCGGCTAGGTTATATTGTGACTCCTTAGACTCCAATATATAGAAAGGAGGTTTTGTCATTTGTATCATCCAAGAATTTTTCATTTATGTAATGTAAATGAGGTTGCCCCCTCGAAGAGGTTGAATTCTAAGGTGTTGATCTATCTTTTCTATCTTTTCTTGAGCTGGTTTCATAACATTTGGTATCAGAGCCAAGTTCTAGGGTTTCGCTGCTCCAAATAGGCCATTGTGGCATTTTCGCTATAACTTTTTTTTTCTGCGACGTTTCAAAAGTCAGAAAAAAACCCATTTGAGAAGACATCGCGCTACAGCTTGGGTCCGAATTTCAGAGCTTTTTGTGCTATATTTGCAGAGATATGATCTGAGGAAGTTGGTCTTTTTGCAGACTCCTGAATTACATTCCAAACAGGTGACCTGGGGAAAATCGTCATAACTTTCTCTCTGAGCATCGGATTGAAATTTTGCAAAAAGGTGCAGAAAGAGGACAGACTGTAGTTCTTCTAGATATTTTTTAGAACCAGAGGTCCAAATAGTGACACGTGGCACTTCATACAAGTTCGCTCTTCTAAAATGGTCTATAATCAGGTCACTGTGGGAGATTTGGCATAACTCTTCATTGGAGAATCCAATTGGGGTCAGACTGGTGGCATTGGAAAGAGGACACAGAGGGATACCACAGGTCACAATTTCAAAACTGGATGTTCTGAAAGTACAGAGATACATCAGAGGCAATATCGAGCTCCTACAAAGAAAGAAAAGGTGTGTAGATTTTTTTAAATTTTTGCTTAAGATTGGTTTGAAAATTTATTTTGAAGGAATTCAAAGGGCTAGTAGAGCATTATTATCTGTAACTAATACCCCGAGGAAAGAAAATGCAAACACCTAGTAAGCAACCTGAAAGCTCTAGCATGACTCATGAAGAAGAGGAAGAAATGCTACATGATATATCAAAATTACAAGATCAAGTGCAAAAAATGTCAGCCTCACAAAATCTAACAGAAGCTAAGATAAATGGCATGGAATCTAAGATAAAGGGCGTGGAAGCTAAGATGGACGATTGGAAGACAGATTTGAAGACAAACATGGATGATTTGAAGACAGATTTGAAGATAGACATGGACAAATTGAAGATAAATATGAATAAGTTGCTACAAGAAATGGTCACTAAGGGTGAAAAAGTAGTAAAGGAAACTCATGATGAGAAAAAAAGAAATGTTAATCATGATTCCATAGACTATAATGTGGGATCGAAGACCCATCATATTCCAAAAATCGATATGAGGAAGTTTGATGGAAAAGATCCCGCAACATGGATATTACAGATGGAGCAATTTTTTGATCTCAATAATGTGCAAAACACACAAAAGGTACGTATGGCAACCTTATATTTGGAACCAAATCAGTTTGTATGGTATCAATGGCTTTTCTCTCGTAACAATTTATCACTTGGGCAATTTTTACGGAAGAATTGATAGCACATTATGAGGATACAAAAAGCAACGCTTTTTTTAGCCAATGGATAAGTCTTAAACAAAAGGGTTCAATAATGGAGCACATTGAGGAGTTCCAAAAATTGAACATAAGGGTAAAAGATATTCCAGAGGAGCATAGGATTGATGTGTTCATAGGGTCTTTAAAGGATAATCCAACATGATTTTCGCCTTTGGGAACCTGATTCATTAGAGAAGGCATTCAGGTTAGCAAGAAAAATGGAAGGAAAAATTATGGCAACCAAGAAGCACACCACTCACAACTATAAAGATGGAAGTGTCGTCCCTAGTCTTCCACAACCTATAAGGTTGACACCACAACAATTGGAAGAAAAAATAGCAAAAGGGCTTTGTTACAGTTGTGATAGTAAATACACTAAAGGTCATAAGTCTGCTGAGAAGAAATTATTCTACATAGATTGTGAAGAGGAAGAAGAAAATGAGCAAGAAAGGTCAAAAGAAGAGGATATACTCTAGGAACAAAGCCTAGATGAAGGGCAAATGAATCCGGCGATATCTTGTAATGTATTGGCAGGAATTACCACTCCTCAAACCATCAAGATAGAAGGACAAATCAAGAAGAAAAAGGTAATAGTGTTGATTGATTCAGGAAGTACCCACAATTTTATTCATTGTAAGGTAGCAAAAGAATTGAATTTACTTCCTATATCCAACGCCAGAGTGTCAAGTGATGATTGCAAATGGAGGAATAATAAATTGCTCTGGAAAATGCCATAATGTCAAGCTATCCATGGGAGAATATGTATTGACTAGCCCAATGCTTTCCATTCCAATGGGAGGTGTCGATGTTGTACTAGGAGTCCAATTGCTACAATCCTTGGGTACAATAGCTTTTAATTTTCAAGAACATTTCATCAAATTCTCTATGGAAGGAAAGGAAGTTGAATTAAGGGGTATTGCAGGGAAACCAGGAAAGATAATCAGCTCTAATGGTATGGCAAAGCTTCTAAAAAAGGAACAAAGAGGTGTAATTGCACAATTATGTTCGCTAGATGTTTCCACATCGGAATCATCTATTTCTCCAGATCTCCAAAAAGTCTTGGATAATCATTCCAATGTATTTGAGACTCCTAAAGGTCTCACACCTATGCGTGATCATGATCATACTATTCTTTTGATTCCAGGAAGTGTTCCTCCAAACATCAAGCCGTACAGATATCCCTATGTCCAAAAGAGTGAAATTGAACGTATGGTTGCAGAAATGCTAGAGGCTGGTATACTTCAACCAAGTCAAAGTTCTTTCTCTGCTCCAGTAGTATTGGTGCACAAGAAGGATGGACCATGGCGCATGTGTCCGGATTATAGGGGGCTCAACAAGCTCACTATTAAAGATAAGTTCCCCATTCCTGTCATTGATGAATTACTGGATGAATTGCATGGATCAATTTACTTCACCAAGTTGGATCTTCGTTCAGGGTATCATCAAATCAGAATGAAGATTGAAAACATTCTGAAAATAGCATTTAGAACTCATGAGGGTCATTATGAATTTTTGGTCATGCCTTTTGGCCTTACCAATGCACCTTCAACATTTCAAGGTTTGATGGATTCAATTTTCAAACCATTCCTTAGAAAATTTGTGTTAGTATTTTTTGATGATATACTAATCTACAACAAGTCTTGGAAGGATCAGTGTTGAACATGTTGATAGGGTGCTACAACTATTGGAGGAGAAACAATTATATGCAAAAGGATCCAAATGTTTCTTTGGAGTCCAAGAGGTGGAATATTTGGGTCATATTGTATCTCATGAAGGAGTTACCCTAGCAAAATTAAAGCCATTAAGGAATGGAAAATCCCCACATGCATAGAGCATCTGCGAGGATTGCTCGGGTTGACAGGGTATTATCGCAAGTTTGTTAAGAATTATGGGAGACTAGTAGTGCCTCTAACAACATTATTGAAGAGAGATGCATTTTCAGGGACTCCGGAAGCAACAAAGGCCTTCGAACATCTTAAAGAGGCAATGTGCCAAGCACCGGTCTTAGCTACACCAGAAATCACAAAAACCTTTATTGTGGAATGTGATGCTTCAGGAAATGGAATTGGTGTTGTTCTAATGCAAGAGGAAAGACCCATTACTTTTGAAAGTCGTCCAATCAAGGGAAAGTTTTTACAAAAAGCTATTTACGAGAAGGAAATGTTGGCAATACTCCATGCATTTAAGAAATGGCAACCCTACCTAATGGGAAGACACTTCAAGGTAAAAACAGATCATGATAGCCTTAAATACTTTTTAGAACAAAGATTACCCTTTGAAGAGCAACAAAAGTTGGTGAAAAATATGTTGGGTTATGACTTTGAAATCATCTACAAAAAAGGAAAGCAAAATGTGGTGGTAGATGCACTCTCAAGAAAGGATGAGGATGTGGAAGCATTGTTGTGCACCATTTCTATTATCCAACTAAATTTGATAAAAAAAAGGAAGGTATGAATGGAAGAATGGCGAAGTAGCGTGGGAACTCATTCAAAAGTTGCCGAATATCCCAGTTCCAACAATATTGCCAGAACTTGACAAGGAAGGAAAAAGCATATTGGAACTTGAAGCATTTACAGAACCGAGAAGTCGACTGCTACAAAATCGATCAATTTCAAAGCATATCATCAAGTGGAAGAACTTACCTGTTGAATATTTCACATGGAAGGACAAGAATTTTATACAGAAGCATCAAGAACTAATCAAGCATTGAGGACAACACTTTTTGAAGGAGAGGGGCATGTTAGGCCCCTATACTACTAGTGTAACCCCTTATTGTTATTAGTACAACCCCCTTATTATATTGTTTGTACCCATGTAGTCCCCATAGAAGCTCAATATTGTTATTATTGTGGCCCATAGAATCCCACTATTTGTTATTATTGTCCCTTACATTATTATTGTTATGTCGGCTCTGATTATATTATGACCCCTTAGACTCCTATATATAGAAAGGAGGCCTTGTCATTTGTATCATCTAAGAATTGTTCATTTGTGTGATGTAAAGGAGGTTGCCCCCTCGAAGAGGCTAAACTATAAGGTGTTCAACTATCTTTTCTATCTTTTTGTGAGCTGGTTTCATAACAGTTTGATTATGTTGGCCCATTCGCTGACAGCTATCACATTGCCAGACATATTGTTTGGCATCCTTAAAGAAGGAAGGCCAAAAGTAACCAGCACGCAGTAATTTATATGCAATCCAATTATCAGCGAAGTGGCCTCCACAAGGTTCATCATGATCAGATTTCAATATGTCAAACACTTCCTCCTCTCTTACACAACTACGGATAATCAGATCTAGACCAGTGTAAAAGATATCTCCTTGAATCCAGGAGTATGCAACACTTTTTTGAATAATATTCCGCTTTTCACGAGCGGACAAGTGGGGTGGTGTTTTCCTAGTAACCAAGTAATTAGCAATGTCAGCAAACCATGGAGAATCTATTATCATAGCAAAAAGATGTTCATTCGGAAAATCATCATTAAACAAGAGTTGCTTCACCAAGATTATCTAATCTAGAAAGAAAATCTACTACATTATTAGATTTTCTTGGTCTATCAACAATAGTAATATTAAATTCCCGCAACAATAGTAACCACCTAGTCACTCTACCGCTAGTCAATGGCTTTTTCATCAAATATTTAATCACGGAATGATTAGTATGTACAAATACTTCATATCCTATAATGTAGTGCCTGAACTTATTAATTGCAAAAATTACAGCGAAAAACTCTTTCTTTGTAATTGTATAATTTAATTTAGCGGAAGACAAATTCTTACTAGTATAATAAATAACATAGGATTCTTTATTCTCCTCTTGTCCTAAAGCTACGTCAATAGCCAAATCTGAAGCATCAGAGGAAATGTGAAAAGGCAAGGACTAGTTAGGACCTCTCAAAATTAGTGCATGTACTAATTTTTCCTTCAATGTTTCAAAAGACTGTTGGCAAGCTACGGTCCAAGAAAATTCACTATCCTTAGCTAGAAGTCGGAAAAGAGGGATAGCTATCTTAGAAAAAATTTCAATGAATCTCCTATAGTAACAAGCATGTCCTAAAAAACCTCTCACTTCCCTTTGAGTTTTGGGTGCAGGGAGATGCAGAATGATTTCAATCTTTGCTAGATCAACTTGGATACCTTTACCAGAAATCAAATGGCCAAGTACCACTCTCACTTTGCACATTAATCTACATTTCTTGTCACTCAAGGCGAGGTGGGATTACTGACAATGAAGAAGTACTTTCTCTAAATTTTTGAGAGCTTCCTTAAAAGAATCAACAAACACAGAAAAGTCATTCATATAAATTTCTACAAATTCTAGATCAGCAAAAATGGCTAGGACTGCCCTTTGAAAGGTATCTGGGGCATTTCATAAACCAAAGAGAAGCACTCTATAAGAAAATGTACCCCATGGACATGTAAAAGTAGTTTTATCCTGATCTTCGGGTGCAATCTATATCTGGTTATAACCACTAAAGCCATCCAAAAAGGAAAAATATTTCTTTCCTGCAAGGGTATCGAGCACCTGGTCAATGAAAGGGTGAGGGAAATAATATTTGAGAGTGGATTTGTTTAATTCTCGATAATGAATACAAATATGTCATCTTGCATATTTCTTAGGTACTAGCACTAATGGAGAGACCCATTGACTATTGGAAATTGGATAGATAAAACCGGCATCCAAGAGTTTTTGTAGTTCTTCCTTCACAATATCTCTCAGAGATGGATTCATTCACCTTTGGGGTTGTCAGACAGGTCAGGTTGCTTCCTAAATATAGATATGATGTGTACAATTTTAAGGAGGAATACCCTTCATATCTTCATAGCCCCATGCAAAGGCACTAAGATGGTTTTGCAACAAATTCACAAGTTTCTTCTGCTGAGATGAGTCCAAATTTGAACTAATATGCAAGGATTTACCAGGGCTAATCTCAACAAGAGTAGTATCAGGCTCAGGAGTACTCAAGGGGGTGGTCAAATGCAGTGGTACAGAGGAATGAGAATCATGATTATCTTGAAAATCTAGGTTGAAAATCTCGCTCAATAGCTCAAAATTAGGCATAGTGTCTAGAGTATTAAGGAAATCTTGAATCTCATCTTCTTGTGAAGACCCAGTATAATGATGGATAATGGAAATGAACTGAGTCTCCTCATCACTGCTTTGATCCAACCATAAAGTATCTCGAACATCCTGAATGGATCTGGTAGGTGGGTGTAAGGTAACCTTCTTCCTAGAATCTCCATGCGAAATATACATATCACCGGAACGACATCCAATATATGCATCAGCTGTAGCAAGCCATGGTCGACCCAAGATCAACGGATGTCCTCCTACTGGGTTCTTTGGTTGAAGCGCAATGAAATCAATAGGATATTCCCAAGAATATAATGAGATGGTCACATCATCCAATACTCCTTCTGGCTTAATTTTAGATCCATCTGTTAATTCAAGCACAGAAGCACAGTAGGAGTAGGGTGAAGATGAGATAATCGAAGTTGATCCATGGTTTGCTTAGTCATGACATTAATGGCTACCCCCAAGTCTATAAGAACATTAGAGACAAGGAAATTACCAATCTGAACTGAGACAACAGGGTTCTCTAGATCAGTAATTTTTCCATAGACACACATATCGTCATCAACTCTGCTGCCCTACCAACAAATTGAATGGTTTGGGGTTCCATTCTCTTCCTCCTGGGTTTCTTGAGACAAAGTTCCTTAATAATCTTGGTACAAATGGGGATCTCTTTGATGGCTTGAAGAACAAGTATCTTAATGAAAATATTCTGAAGCTATGATGCCAAGCTAGTCTCAGAAATAGGCTCACTTCTTTCCATTACTAGCCTCTCTGGGAAGGGAGGCTGGTTGGAAGAAGGTGGCAAGGATTCAGAGGGTAAGGGTTGCTTAGTGACAGTTTTTGAAGAATGGTTAAGAGTTTCCTCTTCTCCTTTCTCTTCAACAATCACTCTAGGTTGCTTCTGATTTCCTGATGTTATAGTCCTTCCCAATCTTAATTTAATATCATGAACCCCAATTGGAATAAACTAGTACTTGAATGGTAAAGGTGGGTTTGTTACATAGACCATTTGCACTACTTTATTATTGTTAAGATTGGGCATAGGTTGAGTAGGCAACTGAGGAGGTCGAAATGGAGGTAAAGGCAATGGTGGAGTAGACTGACTCAGAAGTTGAGGCATTGAATAAGGTGTATGTGTAGATGGATATGACTGCATAGGTGGCTGGTAGGAATATGGAGAATGAGTTGGCCCTTTCCAACCTTGTTGCCATGGTTGAGAAGGTTTCCCATGTTGATATTGATTCCCATACTGTCACTGTTGATTAACATTAGGATGAGAATATGCATGTGAATTATAACCAAAATAGTGTGGAGAAAATTCAGGAGACATACCTACACCTATCTGAGGCCAATTCCTTCTTGCTCCCATAGCATACAACTATTCAGCTTCAGGCTGTCGCCCTGTAAATACAGCTTTAAGTCCTGGTATAGAGGGATATTTTTCTGTGACATGGTCTTCTGCACAAATAGCACACTTATTAGTTTCTTTCAAATTACGAGGACACTATTTAGGAGGATGCTTGTCTCTACATTTAGGACAGAAAATACATAATGACTCTTGTTCCTTCATGACTTTTTACTGAAATTTTAAAGAGTCCAATTGTTTGGTAACAATATTCATTATATCAATTTTCATGTTTTCCATTTTATTTTTTAGTCCAATAATCATAGCATCAGTAGATTCAATTTTTTCTATTTCTGTTTCGAGTTCCTCTACCAGATCTATATTGATTTCTTGAAAATTTCCTGCATAATTCACAAATTTGTTCAAAAGTTTGCTGAGAAATATCACCTTGTCCTAACAGATTTAAATTATTTCTAGCATTATCAGTAAGTCCTATTAAGAACAAGGTTCTAATAGTATTGTGATCAGGCTTAAGTTTCGACCTTTGAAAAATATACATAAGCCTTTCTAGGTAATCTTCAAGAGTTTCATCACCATCCTGTATGATTGTAAAAATATCATCCTGCATGTCTCGAGTTTTGCAATATTCTTGATATTTAGACAAAAACACTCTCTTCATATGATCCCAAGAGATTATAGTGTTTCCTCCTAACCCCATAAACCAGCATAGAGTTGAGTCCTTGAGAGTAACATGAAATAATCTTAACTTCTAAGCATCAGTTGAATAATCATAACTTCTGCATAGAATATCAAACTCAAATAAAAAAGAGTCAGGATCTTCATGAACTTTACCATGGAAATGAGCGAGAGCTGATGGTGGAATATTCTTCATTTCCGCCACAATATCATGATCCACAATTAGAAACACAAAAGTGGATTGTTCTCCACTTACCTAGTTTTCACCAGTCCCATCCACATGATCTTCATGGTCCGCCCTTGTTTCCCTTTTGCTCCCAACAGACTGAACCATCCTTGAGCTGTTGTCACTAGAATCCAGGTGGACTGTTCCTACGTGATGGGTTTGAATTGGATTGGGCTTCCTACTCATAGAAGGAGACCCAATATGAGAATTGTTTTCGTAATTATTTCGGCCCTTAGTGGGCTTCGAACCCTTACCTTTTCTAGGCATTCATTTCAAAAAAATAAATAAAAATAAAAAACAAATTCTAATAAAAATGTTGTCAAAAATCAATCAACACCAGTAAAATTCATTCAAATAATCTTTTCCAAAAAATACTGCAAAAATAAAGGAAAAACTACCTCTATTGTATAATCAGAAAATTCTTACCAAATCAAATCGCCTCCCCGGCAACGGCACCAAAATGTTGGGTGCAGGAATTACACTTAAGCAAACTCCTCAACACTTAATTTGTCAACTCGGGGGATCTATAAACTTAAATAAAAATCACAGGCAACGCCAGAGATGGTATGAATCTTCCTAATATAAATCCCTACTTTCTTTAATGGAAGGATTGCAGAATCAAACTAAAAAGAGAAAAAGGCAACTTGAACCATCAAAATAATCTAATACTAGAATAAGGAAGAATGCATTTGCAAGAGGGGATTAAAAATAAAGGGCAATTGCTCTAGTTAATTATTGGTTAACTACTGAGTATGTGTTTTTCTTTAGTAGAGACGCTTAGTAGTCTCATCATATGGGCCCTTAAACCTGCTCCTTTAGAGATTTCCTTCTTGCACTAATTTGTTCTGTACTAACGTAGTCTGCTTGCACTAGTGCAGGAACAAAGATTTATGCAAAAGGTATAAATGGTGTATTTACTAAAGGCATTTTACTTCCTACAAGGGCTTGAAGTTTTCCAGGTTCAAAGCACTCATATCCCGTGGCAAGAAACTAGTTCTTGCACTAGATCAAATCTTCTTGCACTTAGCATTTAATTCTTAAAATGGGTGCTTAACTATTGCAAGTGCTATTATACTGTTAAATCAAATTGCACACATAAAAATGAATGTTTCTGATCTTGACAGAGTGCAAGAATAAAGAAACAATCCATATACATTTATCTTGTCATAAAGCATTTAATCAAAGAAAGAAAATTCTGGAAAGTAGACTAAGAAGGCTTGCTGCATCACACCAACGTGCACTGGCGTAGGTTCATTTCTCTTGCTTGGACCAGGCAGGGAAAACCAACCAAACAGAACTGCAGAAAAGGAAATATCACACCAACATGCACTGGTGCAAGTTTATTTCTCCTGCTTGGACTAGGCAAGGAAAACCAATCTGAAATCAAGTGCAGGAAAATAAATTTATCTACTTCACACAATGGATCCCCTTTCACTCAAACAGGAATGAATGTGCTTGAAATTAAATCACAATTGACAATATAAACACAAGTTACAGGAAACATAAAATGGGGAAAACGTGCTGGGTTGGTTGGGCCCTAGCCAACCAACACATTTCCCCTTCAAATAAAACTGATGCTCAGTACTTCAATCAATTCATCAGCTCAAATATAGAAATGTGATTTATAAAACATGAGGTGGAGCTCCCTTTTTATTAGTTCACTGAGGCAAGTACATGCATTAATATTGCATCCAACCTAGATTCGGGCGATAAAAAAACACAAAAACCTGTTACCGCCTCTCTGCCTGTGTCTCTGTTCTATCCAAAAAACTCCTCTAATCCTATTTACATTCTACATTATATAGATATTTGGCCAAGGGCCAAAATAGATCTTTCAACCGATTACATAACCAACCACAAAATTTAGCTTCTTGGCCTTTAAACTTAGACAGTTAACAAAACTGGTCGCAGCCAATCTCCAGCTTTCGTTCTTCATAGTTTTGATATCGTTTGCCTTTGGATCGATCTTGCTATCATGGTTGAAGCTGCTCAAAACCAGATGATTCGATCTCGGCTACCTTTGGATCAATCTTACTGTCGTGGTTGAAGCTGCTCAAAATGAGGCGATGATGGAGGAGGTTCGAATCAGTTGCAAGGATTTGTTGTGCTGGCAATGGTGCAAGATCTGATCCTGCACTAGGATTAGTGGTCACGGTAAGTACTATAACTACCAAATAAACATTGGAGATATTGATAAGTTACAAAGAATGATTAATAGTAAGAAATCATGTAATAGATGATTAATTAATTATAAGTTAAGTTAAAAATATGAAAAATAAAGTTTATACGAAATATGTCACCGTGCTTGTACTGGTGCAAAATGAGGGTGTATAAGAGAGGTAAAACAATGGTAAATGGTTATGATTTAGGAAGGGAAAAATGGAAAAAAGAGAGAAAATTAGGGGGCTAACACACATCCTCTCTTTGCATTTTGTTTCCTGGTAATCTTCTCTTCTACTTTCAAAGCACTCTGATATGCCTCCTCTATAGCCTTGGGGAAAAGAATACTAATCTCATCTAGGATCTCCATCCGTAAACCATTTACAAATCTCGTTGTCTTCTTGAGGGCATCTTCAAGATACCCAACTCTTAGGTTTAATTTATAAAACTCTTCATTATACTCTTTACAGTCATCATTCTTTACCTCAAGTTCTGCACCTGTCTGTAAAGGTAAATTTAGTAATCATTAGGCAGAAATTTTATTTTCATCTTCGTAATCATTCGGTCCCATTTTTTTATCAATGGTTTGTTAAATCTTGTCCTTTCTGCTTGCACACTACAGTGTTACATGTCCTTTCAACATGGTAACAACAATTACCTGATCTTCCTACCTTCATATATTTCTTCATATTTGAAATATTTCTCTAACTCACTTATCCAGTCCAACAATGCCTCTATGGACAAGCTATCATCATAGTTAGAAAGCTCTGGTATTCGCTTGTTGTTAGCCATCAAAACTGATTTCAATAGTTTGATCTCTAGTCCCTCTTCATTGGATCCATCTGTCGTTGCTACATTTGCTTCCTCACTATCATCTCCACCTTCAGGATCTTTGCGCCTTCCTACTTCCACTTCTACCAAGCGCGCATACAAAGTTCTAATCTCTTCTCATAGCCCTTCTTCTACTATTCCTCTGATGGCTCTCCCATGACCTCTTCTTCCTACCTCCATCTTCATTGAAGAAGAGAAACTTGCTCTAATACCAAAATTGGTGGGGATTCTCGAGGACACAATCTTCAATGTCAATAACTAAAATATAGCTAATTTGGTATATCAAGGACCTTATAATTAATTTGTGAATTTAACTCTACCTACCTACACTCCTCCCTAGGTGATTACCGTCATGTGATCTCGCGTTGAATCTATGGGCTTATCTCTCCAGTTAAAAGTCACTTGTCTTTCATCCTTAGGGTTATTTTTCACTTCTTTCTTATTATCGCAAGGCCTGAGTGAAAGAGGAGGGTAAGGGATTTGGCCATGTGACCACTGGTGATTTGTGAAGTTTCTCTGTCTATGTGAAATGGCTTCAGCTTCTTCTCTTACAGGGTCTTTGTCTTCACGAGACGTACATGCTTGGTACACTATTATTTTTGTATTATTATCCTTCGACTTTTGCTCAGATTTTCACAGTCCTGTATGTAATGTTTATAATTTTTTTCCTGAGTGTTCAACAGTCTTTGGCTTCACTCCTGGGAAACTCAGCTTCATCACACACTGGTAGGTTTTTGTTCTGGTTATTTCATTCAAGTTTTGTTTTTGTCTTACTAATCTCTTGGCTCCTTTGTGAGTAGGTTAAACCCTTTGGTGACCTTACTATGATGGAGTCATGTTCATGCTTGTTCTATCTTCCAGCTTTCTGGTTCGATGGCTTGTCTCTCTAGATAATATATCAATGCAATCCTTCACTTACTCTCCTTCCAGTTATGTTTATCAATCACATTCTCTTGTGGATTTCTGACTTGGGTATTTCGTCGTGGTTGCAGGTTTGGAACCTAGGTGACTCCTTGCTATCTTCGAAGTCCAAGACTCCCCTATGTGAAAAGGGTAGGGTCTTTCCCTTTGTAGCTAGTAGTTTTAATTTCGTTAGAACTTAAAACCCCAAGAGGGTTTCCGCTATACTGTATTTATTGAATGGTTTGTACTTGTCCAACGTTGTTTGAATGCATTACCATACTAGCGAGCAAGGTGGAACCCTAGCCATTTGATAATATGTATAATCTTTTATAACCCTTGCTCGATTATTTTCGACACTGTTTGGATCTTATTCAATGTATATTCTAGACTCTTTGAAATGAAATAAATTTAAATTCTGTTCCAAAGAGTTTTTTTAGAAATGTACTTGTGGTTTCTCCTTTATAATGTTGTTCTTGCTAAGTTTGTTTCTTTTGTAGTCTTGATTTGAAGCATGTTGTTCCTTCCTAGTTCAGTTTGACTGTGATATAGCTTATTGTTCCTCCTTATTAATTCGGGTGTGTTTTGGTTAGTTTTCCTGGTTTCTCTGTTGTTGTTTTGTTAATCAAATAGAGCTTAGACTATAGTTAACAATCTATCTAGATTTAAGATGAAAATATCACATATAATTACAGGAAATAAAACACTTCACACACACAGTTTATCAAATCAATTATTTTTTATTATTCTTCTTCCATAAGATGGCAGAGCCCCACAATGTGGATCTGATTTGGTTTTTATGCCTTTCCAGGATTTCCACATGGTTGAGAAACTGTCTTTTAGTTACAGAATGTTTCTTGAAACCAATTCCTAACATTTAACTAATCCTAATCTAAATGTTCTTTTAATTTCAAATTACAATGGTCGTGTTAGCCCAAATTTAACTTAAAATAAAAAATAAAATTCAAGAACTTCTTCTGCCCAGTAGAAGAAGTCAATTCCAGTTGTCGCCTTTTATTTGGATGCTCCTACATCAAGCTCCCGTGGTAAATTAAACTCATGGCTCCTGTCCATGAGCTCTTCAATAGAGTACCCGACACTTTGAATTTGGGTAGCGTCCAACAAAGAACAGTCCTCTAGGACGGTCCTTCCATTTAACCATATACTGTAAATATTCCTTCTTTCGAGTCTTCCTAGCCACCTGTGTATCTAAAATCTGTTCAATCTCCAAAGGATTTGCTAGAGCCATTTGTCTAATCCACGATTCTTTCTCATTCTGGGTGTCCCATATTCGTATCTTCAAATTGTCTTCCTCATCAAAAGCAATGTAAGGGTACATATATGCCACACTAAAAATGGGTGAGATTCCTATACCTGGAGGTAACTGCAACTCATAATCATTTATAGAAAACTTCTGAAGTATTCTGCAAGGCACAATCTTTTTCATTTTCAATTTGTTGTATTCATCTTTTGGAAACTTCACCTTGCATAAGTGTGCCAGTACGAGGTCTCCTACTTTGAATTGTACCTCCCACCTTTTCAAATATTCTTTCTGTTTGTATTTTTGGCTACTATCCTATAGCTTCAATTTTACCTATCCATGTAAATCGTTGATTGTCTTTGCGAAATCTTCGCCATCACCACTCCTATGCTCCAACTGACCCAAATCCTGCAACTCATATATTCCACATGGGTGCATTCCATATAGGATTTGGAAAGGGATTTTTCCCATGCTTCTATTGGGTGAGTCATTATAAGTAAACTCTGCTTGTGCAAGCACATGATCCCACTATCAAGAATTTTCACCAACAAGACTCCTTAGCAGATTTCCCAGAATCTAGTTCACAACTTCGGTTTTTCCATCTCTCAGCGGGTGATAAGCTGAGATGAAGTTCAATTTAGTGTCTAATTTCTTCCACAAGGTTCACTAGAAATGGCCTGTGAAATTTACATCCCTATCCGAGATTATGGACTTCGGCAAGCCATGTAATCTGATTATCTCTGTGAACAACAAGTATGCTATATGTGTGGCATCACTGGTTTTTTTGCATGGAATGAAATGTGCCATCTTGGTGAAATGATCCACCACCACCATGATGGAGTCAAATCCTCGTTGTGTCTTTGGCAGACATAAGATAAAGTCCAAGATGATTGAGTCCCATGGTCTATTCGAAATGGGAAAGGGTGTATACAACCCTGCATTTTGGCTGCGACCCTTTTCATGCTAACACACTTTGCATCTGACCACGAATCTATACATGTCTCTTCGTATCCTCAGCCAATAGTAAAAGTGGCTCAACTGATCAAAAGTCTTGTCTATGCCAAAATGTCTGACCAAACCTCCACTGTTATTTTCCTAGATCAAGTTCTCTCTCATAGAACATTCTGGAATACACAACTATCCTCCTTTGAACAGCAACCCCTCCTGCATATTATAGTCCAACCATGGACTATTTTCCCTCAATAGTGGATTTTGGCAAGCTTCATAAGCTTCTTTAAAATCTACATTTGTTTCATACAAGTCCTTAAGATGTTCAAATCTTAATACTTGTAATGCTCTTTGTTGTAGGATCAAACTTCCTCTTGCTTAATGCATCTGCCACTTTGTTGGCTTCACTGCTAATGTGTTTCAAAATGAACGTAAAACTCTGCAAGTACTCCACCCACTTCACATGTTTATGATTCATCTTATGTTGCTGCATGATGTACTGTAACACAGAATTGTCCAAAAACAAGACAAATTCTTTAGGCAGTAAATAATGTCTCCAATGCTTCAGTGCTTGGATGACTGCATGGAATTCTTTGTCATAAGACATGTACTTCTTCCTAATTTCATTTAACTTCTCACTAGAATAGGCTACTAGCTTATCTTTTTGGCTGAGTACTGCACCAATGTTGTCCCACTGGCATCACAACGAACTTGAAAACGTTTGTTAAAATATGGTAATCTTAGAACTGGTTTTTCAGTGATTTTCTTTTTGACCACCTGAAAACTCCTCTCAACCGACTCTGTCCAATGAAAAGGCTGATTTTCCTTCTTAATGGTGTCCACCATAGGTGCACAAATTCCATTGAAGTTCTTAATAAACTTCTGATAGAAACTCATCAGTCCATGAAAACTTCTTAGTTCAAACAAACTTTTGGGAGATGGCCAGCTAACTATGGCTGCAACCTTCTCTGGATCCATCTTCAACTCATTCTTAGAAATATCAAATCCCAAATAAATCAACTCTTTCTTGAAAAAAGAACATTTTTTTAAATTTATCAGCAATTTATTTTGCTGCAATGTTTCTAGTACGTACCTGACACGTCGAAAATATTCTTCCTTCATCTTCCTGAATCTAAGTATATCGTCCAGATATACGATCACAAATTTTCCAATGAATTCTTTCAAAATTCATTCATCAAAATCATGAATGTACTGGGAGCATTGCTCAGTCAAAATGGCATGACCAACCATTCATATAAGCCTTCATTGGTCTTGAAAGTTGTCTTCCACTCGTCACCTTCTCGAATCCTGATCTGGCGATAGCCACTTTTCAAATTTATCTTTGAAAAGTACGCTACTTGACTTAGACAATCCATCATATCATCCATCTATGGTAAAGGAAATCTGTATCTAATAGTAATCTTGTTTATATCCCGGGAATCAGTGCACATCCACCATTCACCTCCTTTCTTGGGAGCTAAAATAGTCAAAACATCACAAGGGATCAGACTCTCCCGAATCAACCCTTTATCCAAAAACTCCTGTACCTGCTTCCTGATCTCCTCGTTGTCTTTAGGACTCATCCGGTAAGCAGCCTTGTTTCATAAACTAGCTCCTAGAATGAAATCAATATGGTGACTAATGCTCCACTTAGGTGGTAATTTTTCTAGTAGATCATCTACCACAATATCACTAAACTCTTACAGCATGTCCTGTATTTCCACAGTCAAGTCAGTGATTTCAGTATGTATCAATACTGCTCTTGGTCTCCGCACAACTGCATAGTTTACCTCATTACCTTCAATCTATTGTAGAACCTTCTTTCCGCCTATCATAAATTCTTTTGTTCCACTAGTTTCTGCGCTTTTTTCTTCTCTCATGGGAACTATTGTATGCTTTATCCCATCCTTAACAAATCTATAAAAATTATTCTCCCCATCATGGACGACCTTCTTGTCATATTGTCATTATCTTCCAAGTAGAATATGGCACACATCCATAGGCATAATATCACAAGTCACCTTGTCCTTCTACTTTCCAATATGAAACTCCACCTCACATTGCTTACCAACCAGCAATTAGTGTCCTTTCTGCAACCAAGACACCTTATATGGAGATGGGTGCTTCAACTTCTTCAAACCCAATTTTTCCACCATGTCAGTAGATACTAGGTTATCAGTACTTCTGTTGTCTATAATTAATTTGCAGTATTTCCCATGCGACTTACACACAGTCTGAAACAATGCTTTCCTCTGTGTCAGATCAGCTACTTCCTTAGTTGGCTTTAGTAAAACCTTGTTCAACACCAAGGATTATCCTATTTCGGGCAAATTTTCCACCTCCTATGGTAGTTCCTCTGTTACATCAAGTTGAGCAACATAACCTCCCCTTTGTCCAGCTTTCTCATTTTCAGGACATTCAAAAGACATGTGTCCCCATTTGTGACACTTGTAACACTGATAGGCATTTCCTCTACCTCTGTCATTACCTCTTCCACGTTGGTATGGCCTTCCTCCTCTAGTGTTACATCCCCTCTCACTCTGTCCCGAAGTATTCAAAATGCTACCCTCTTCATTGTTGTTGGCAGTTCTACCTCTGCTAAAGGACATTCCTCTTCCTCTACCGGAACCACGTCCTCTCTTTGCATTCTATTTCCTGGTAATCTTCTCTTCTGCTTTCAAAGCACTCTGATATGCCTCCTCTATAGTCTTAGGGCAAAGAATAATAATCTCATCTAGGATTTCCATCCATAGACCATTTACAAATGTCACTATCTTCTCGAGGGTATCTTCAACATACACATCTCTTAGGTTTACTTTATAAATCTCTTTAGTATATTCCTTTACAGTCATCATTCCTTGCCTCAGGTTCTGCACCCGTCTGTAAAGGGAAATTTGGTAATCTTTAGGCAGAAATTTTATTTTCATCTTCAAAATCATTCTGTCCCATTTTTTGATCAATGGTTTGTTCAATCTTCTCCTTTCTACCTGCACACTCTCCCACCACGGTGTCGCGTGTCCTTTCAACTTGGTAACAACAAACTTGATCTTCCTATCTTCATTGATTTCTTCATATTCAAAATATTTATCTAACTCACTTATCTAGTCCAACAATTCCTCTATGGACAAGTTGCCATCATAGTTAGAAAGCTCTGCTCTTGGCTTGTTGTTAGCCATCAAAACTAATTTCAAAAGTTTAATCTCTGGTCCCTCTTCATTTGACCCATCTGTCATTGCTGCGTTTTCTTCCTCACTGTCATCTCCGCCTTCAATATCTTTGTGCCTTCCTTCTTCCACTGCTACCAAATGTGCAAACAAAGTTCTGATCTCTTCTCATAGCCCTTCATCTACTACTCCTCTGATGGATCTACCTTGACCTCTTCTTCCTACCTCCATCTTCACTGAAGAAGAGAAACTTGCTCTAATACCAAAATTGGTGGGGATTCTTGAGGACACAAAATTCAATGTCAATAATTGAAATACAGTTGATTTGGTATATCAAGGACCTTATAATTAATTTGTGAATTTAACTCTACCTACCTACACTCCTCCCTAGGTGGTCACCCTCATGTGATCTCTAGTTGAATCCGTGGGCTTATCTCTCCTATTAAAATTCACTTTTCTTTTGTCCTTAAGGTTATTTTTCACTTCTTTCTTATTGTCAAAAGGACTGAGCGAAAGAGAAGGGTAAGCTTTTCGTCCCTATGACCACTGGTGATTTGTGAAGGTTCTTTGTCTGTTTGAAATGGCTTCGACTTCTTCTCTTGCAGGGTCTTTGTCTTCACGAGACGCACATGCTTGGTACACTGTTTTTTTATTATTATCCCTCGAATTTTGCTCAGTTTTTCACAGTCCTATATGTAATGTTTATGATTGTTCTCCTATGTGTTCAACAGTCTTCAACTTCGCTCCTAGGTAACTTGGCATCGTCACACATAGGTAGGTTTTCATTCTGGTTCTTTCCTTCAAGTTTTGTTTTCATCTTACTGATCTCTTGGATCCTTTGTGAGCAGGTTAAACCTTTTGGTGACCTTACTGTGATGGAGTCTTGTTCGTGCTTGTTCTCTCTTCCTACCTTCTAGTTTGATGGCTTGTCTCTCAAGATAAAATATCAACGCAATCCTTCACTTAATCTCCTTTGAGTTATGTTTATCAATCACATTCTCCTGTGGCTTTCTGACTTGGGTAATTTGTCGTGGTTGCAGGTTTGGAACCTCAATGACTCCTTGCTATCTTCGAAGCCCAATACTCCCGTATGAAAAAAGGGTCGGGTCTTTCCCTTTGTACCTAGTAGTTTTAATTTCGTTAGAACTTAAAACCCTAAGAGGATTTTCGCTATACTGTATTTATTTAATGGTTTGTACTTTCCTCGCATTGTTTGAATGCATTACCAGACTTGTGAGAAGGGTGGAACCCTAGCCATTTTATAATATGTATAATCTTTTATAACCCTTGCTCGGTTATTTTTGACATTGTTTGGATCTCATTCAATGTATATTCTAGACTCTTTGAAATGAAATAAATTTAAATTCTGTTTACCAAAGAATTTTTTTTAGAAATGTACCTGGTTTCTCCTTTATAATGTTGTTCTCACTCAATTTGTTTCTTCTGTAGTCTTGATTTGAAGCACGTTGTTCCTTCCTAGTTCAGTTTGATTGTGATATAACTTGTTGTTCCTCCTTGTTAATTCAAGTGTTTTTTGGTTTATTGTCTTGGTTTCTGTGTTGTCGGTTTGTTAATCAAATAGAGCTCACACTATAGTTAACAATCTATCTAGCTTTAATATGAAAATATCATATATAATTATAGGAAATAAAATACTTCACATACACAGTTTATCAAATCAATTATTTCTGATTATTCTTCTTCCATAAGACGTCAAACCCCCACAATGTGGATCTAGTTTGGTTTTTATGCCTTTCCAGGATTTCCACATGGTTGAGAAACTGTCTTTTAATTACAGAACAATTTCTCGAAACTAATTCCTAACATTTAACTAATCCTAGTCTAATTGTTCTTTTAATTTCAAATTACAATCATTGTGTCAACGCAAATTTAACTTAAAACAAAAAATAAAATAAAATTCAAAAACTTCTTCTTCTGTCCAGTAGAAGAAGTCAATTCCAACTGTCACCTTTTAGTTCTGCATCACCACTTGCCTTATTCTATGATATCCATAATGGACATCCAAATTAGAGAAGAAGATTTTGCCATTCAATTCATCTAATAGTTCATCAATAACAAGAAATGGAAACATATCTTTGATTTTAATTTTGTTGAGTTGACTGTAATATTGGTGCATAAACCATGAACCACAAGTTTTTACATCCATCACCACTAATGAAGAAAAGAACTTTGGCTGAGTTGAATAATTCCAACCTCTAACATTTCCTTAACCATATGATCAATCTCACGTTTTTGTGCATATGGATACCTATAACACCTAACGTTAGGTGGTACACTTCTATGTTGCAAATGAATAACATGGTCATGATATTGAGAAGGTGAAAGATCCCTAGGAATCTCTTGATTCTTGAAATACCTTGGGATGATTATTGATAACCTTTTGAAGGTCCACTAGAATAGATGATATTAATGTTTGAACATTTAATGAACACAATTATGGATTTACACCTTGGTCTCCCCTTTTTTTATCAATTTTGTCATGGCATCAAATCTTGTCACTTTATTGGGTTTCCCTTGGATACCTCTAAGTTTTATTTCCTTTTCTTCTAAAGAAAATATTATGAAAATATCTTCAAAATTAAAGACCACTATTCACATTCATTGTAACCATTGGACCCTTAATACAACATCAATGCCACCCATTTTGATTGCAATCATGGGACTAAATACTCCACTATGTCTAGCTTAATACTATGGCACTTCCTAGAACAATTTATGGTACCTCCATTTGTAATCATTACTAGAAACCCTAGTTCTAGATATATAAAGCAAGTAAGAAGTTTTTCCAATTTATAATTGTTGAAGTTATGAGTACTACTTAATATTGTTACCTTCTTATTTTTTATATATCCTTCTATATTCAAGGTTCGTGGAGTATTGACGACACCCAACGCGTGACAATTTATTGTTGGAGTAGTCTCTTCTAGCTTGATTTATTGTGATGATTCCACTTTTAACCTCTATTTATCCTTTTCTCAATACTATAATTCTAGTTAAGCTTATGGTGGATATCAATCCCAAGATATTTGTATGAAAGAACTTCTCACTACATTTATGCCCCTCACTATATTTTTCATAGTTGAAACATAGTCCTTTTTCTCTTCTTTGATCCATTTATTAAGGATTCAGCGTTTTTGATTTAGGAGAGAGAACATGATTTTCTCTATAATTATTAATGAGTGGTTGTACTTTTAAATTCAATTTTCCTTGCTAGACTGAAAACATGGTCTAGATATTTAGGTTAAAAGAGATGCACTTCATGTTGGATGCTTTCCTTTAAAGTTCCCGTAAATACATCTAACAAATTATCCCTTGAATCGTTTTTTATCTTGAGATTCAACTTTTGGAATTGTCGAATGTGCTTTCTCACCTAAGCTTTTTGTTGAAGATTTACCATTTGACTAAAGAATGAATTTCTCTAATATCCCCATATTGTGATATCAATTCCTCTGTAAAAATGAACCAAGATATTATCGAATCCATTTTCCTATCACAAAACCATTGATACCATACATGCTTGTCCTATTCTAAGAACATGGATGCAATATTAACCTTTTGTAAGGATTCCACTTGGTGTAGATCAATGTATTGCTCCATTTAGAATATCCATCTTATTAGACCATGAACATCAAACTTCCACATATTGATCTTTTGAATGTAATAGTTCCTTGATGCTGACTTAAAGCCTTGATGATGTGGATCTTGGATTGAAAACTCATGGTTATGGTTATGTGATTCAATATTTATTCACTTAAATTGTAATAACATATTCCCATATGTGGTTGATTTTAAATGCCATGCTTCTTCTTATGTTCATGATTTTTTTGTATCTCTACACCCCTTTTAGGGAGGTATTATAAAAGAATGATTTGTAATTCTTTTATTTCTTCCTTGATGGAATTTTTTATATCTTCTTTAATTTCATTCATATTATTTTTTGTTTCATCCATCACTTCTAATTTAGGTATTTTTTTTAGAACTTGATAAATCCACCTTTTTCAACATGCAACCATCCATTTCATTGATTTTTTTCTCTAACTGGGAGAAATTAAATTCTAAGTCTTCAATTTCTTCATAACTTCTCTGTGAGTCTTCAATAGGTTTAATTGGTGTAGTATCTTTTAGATCTTTCTTTGGAGCCATGTGAAAAATAATAATAGTACTCCTATTTAACACAATTTCCAATCACCCAAAAAAATGGATTTTCTAATCAAAATTTATGTTACTTATAAGTTATGTGCCTTTAAAACCTTAATTTAGAGAATATCTAATTGGGTGACATTTTTCTTGACATATTTTTGAGATTTGAGCCCTTATGAATCTGAAACATTTTTTGTAATACTTTGATATGTCTTCTCTACAATTCTGTAGTGCCTACTAGAATTTGATGTTCCAAGTGAAAATTATGGTAACTTTCTCAAAACTTGTTGATTCTTGGCCTCTTCCCACTAGAAAAATTGTATAGTGCATCATGTGTTCAATTCTTCTAATATAATTCTTCTATATGTCTCCTAATATCTATGAATACTTCACATTCTGAAAATTCATATATATAACAAAAATACCAAGTTGGCATGTTTGAAATTCATTTTAGGATCCTTCACAAACCCTAAATTCCATAGAATATATCTCAAAAAATATAACCAAAGATGATCTAAAATTTTAACCACATGTTTCGCAATATCTCACCTCAATCTGATCCAAATTTTACCATCTAAAATGTCCCATAATTTGTTTTATAGAAAACATTCCTAACTAACATGTTTGGAATTGATTTCAAGAGCATTCAGGATTCCTAACTTGCTTAGAGCATATCTTTGAAAGCATAGAGAACCAAGATCTAATAGTTGAAATAATGGTTCTATGAGATATCACCTCAATATGATCCAAATTTTACCTTTTGAAACTGTTAGAGCCTAGATTGACCTCAGGCTGAAGGAAGGAAATTCTAGGGTAACCACAAACCAAGCTTAACCTGGTAGCTAGTCCTACCAGGTCAGGAGAGGGCTCTCTCCTTATGAATTTCAGTCAAGATGACTGAATGATGAACAAGATTTTATGCTAGGTATACTAGCTCAAGGGTTTTGATTGAATTTGTTGGTTTTTTGCTAGACCAAATGGAGTTGGGCAATTTGGGTCTGGAAAATTAGGTCAGAATGCAAGGTGTTCTATGGGGCAAGGTAGGTATAGGCTTTAGCACTTGAAATTGAGTGGGGTGAGATGTCTAAGACTGGTGAGGAGCTGAGGAGGGCATGAAACAATCATGTATCCTTCTCAAACAGCAAAAAAACATAGAATACTAAACGATTTCCCAAGGTAGAGCACTACAAACAATGTATTCTACCTATCTATCTTGATATCATTTAGTATAGAAGTAGTGATATATATGACGGCATACATAAAACATGTGAACAACTGATAACAAAAGAATGCACTATGCAAAATCACCATACCATAGGCATCCCATAAAAATAGCTGCAACTCCTATTAATTTCGTTGCCAAACTGCTTACAATGATGTACAATATAGTTCAGAGCATCCAAGTGAATCCAACCCTTGCAAATGAGAAAGAAAAATCATAATACAGAAATTAAAATCCCTCATCCTAACATTAGGAGTCAAAACCATGAGAAGAGGAGATGTTTCAACCACTTCCAAACAAGAACCAAGAATATAGGTAGTTAAACAACTTGCCTCTATAAGTAGGGAAACTAGTTCATTTGCTTCAAAACCACCTCTAACTAATGAACCTACCCTCTAACACTATTTTACCATTGAAATGACATACCATGTCATCAATTACATCAGTAAAAACATCCATGAGGAAAGAGAAATCATATTCAAGTCAAAATAGGCGAATTTTGATTTTCTGAGCAAAATGGTCAAAAGCACAGTGCCACTGGCCAGAAGCATAACACCACTTTCAGCACACTTTTGGAGGCCTTCCCCTTAGCAAACTTGAGCCCATGATAGCTCATTGGAAAGATCCTCAAGTCTAGTTTCTGGAAAACCTGGAATTGTTGAATTTGGAGGTCATTTCCCTCTCAACATGTGAATCTCCCAAGACTGCTTCTGTGTGTCCAAAAAAAGGCAAAGAGGTCATTTTTTGGTAGTTTTTGGACCTTTTAGCAACCTAGATTTTATCCAAAACTTCAAAAAATTTCTAGGGTGCATGTCCTCATCATCTTGAGTCCAAATATTCAAACCTTTTCTCCATCTGATGCTCCAGGAAAAAGTTGGGAAAAATTTCTGTGCTAAAAATTAAAAAATTCCAAGAATGCAAAAACTTTCCAAAATTTGCGCAAATTTGGCACGGAACACCACCATCAACGGCTTTGATGGGCTAGGGAGGCTTCAACCAACATTTTCAACCTATCTTGCTCTTTCTTTCCCTCTAAGGCTCTCCTCAACCTAGCTCTCAGCTTCTTAATCCTCATATTACAGATTTTGTTGCAGGTCATGTATTGGTAGGCCATGTGTCGAAGCATTTTCTTATCCTTGTTGGCCTTCTCTATTAGTCCTTCAAGATGTATGTTGACCCTCTCAAGACAAGTTTCCCTATAATTTTCAATATCTTTCTCAATAGGAGTAGACATGAAGAGCCTCTTTAGCCATTTGCCTGTTTGCTTTGATCATTTGTAGCTCCATGAGGACTTGCTTGTCACTCAATTGTTTGTTTTCCTATTCTAAATATTTGATGATGAACTTGGCTCTCTCTAAGTTGTCCGCCAAAGCTTGTATTTGATCTTCCCTTTCTTGAATGTTGTCCTTGACAGTTTCTTCATCTTGAGCTTCCAAGTCAATAATGCCAACTCCATGATTAGTAAAGTGCTATTGTGGCTCCTCAAGCTCAATCAGATCAAAATATCTTTCCTCCTCATCACCAATATCTTCCTCCTACACTTTTTCCTTGCCTTTTCCAAACTTCTCAACCTGTACCTATTTTGTTGATGACGAAGGAAAATCCCCTTCCATACCTTATGGAGATAACCTTTTCCTTGTGGACTGATGACGAATGCAGGGCCCCTTCCACACTTTGTGGAGAAAAAACTTGCCTAGCAACTGCAAAAAGTATCCTTGTGCCTCTTTGATATGTTAAGTTCAGTGGCACCTCAACATTTTTGGTTACCTTGACCTCTTCCCTTATTTCTCCATGGCTAGAAGTCCCACCTTCTTCTTGATGCATTGGTGAAGGGATATGTGGACCTTTGAAAATATCATAAGCAATGAAATTCTCCTGAGGAATGTTAAGAAGAATGAGATGGTGACGAACAATGATTTGATCAAAGAGTAATGATAGATGTTGTTCAACTGCTGAGGGTATGGTTTCTTCCGTACAATGTAATCTATCTTATCAATATTTCTAAACAAGAAATATGGGAGATTCATCATTCTTACCCTGCTGAAGTGCATGAGGGGTCTAATATGGTAAGCATACAACCAAGAGAATCTGCCTTCACAAGTGAAATACTTGATGATAATCCTCATCATAGGAACATACATGTTCTCCAAAAATTTAAAGGGGAAAATCCTCTTCACCTGGTTTCTGTATTGAGGGTTGATGTAAGGTTCATAGTAATCCTCATCAAGGTCATGACCCTTATACCATTTTTCACCAACATTAGGGATTCTAGTTGCCTCTGAAATGACAGCTGGCGATATTCTAAAGATTACTCTGACAGGTGTCACCTCATTGTTATGTAAATGAGTCACAAAAAGTCTTGCCAACTCATGGTGAAACTAAAATCTTTCCACTAGTTCACAAAATTCAAAACATGCTTAGTGTCTGAAACAAGAAACTACCAGTGGGCAATCTAGTAATTCTCTCAAACTGGTGGGCTCCTCTCTGATGATTTTTCCTCCTTTATGGGGCTTCCTTTGTTGCCTGTGCCTCTATATAGAACTGTCACTAAATTTTTCCTCCTCATATTCTTGATCACTGTCTCTATCCATGTTTCCCTTAGTTTGCACAGTGGTAATGTATGGATTGTGCTATGGGCAATGGCTTGGAGGAATGGGTGCAAATGAAGGTGTGGGAAAAATGTATGAGGGAGGGGGTTTGGGGAGTGATAAGTGAGTGATATAGTGTGATAGTAGTAGTCGTAATAAGGGTTTTGGTTTATGGTTTTATGATAGATATTAGGGTTTTAATTTTAAGGATGAAAAACCAAGAAAATTTTCACACGAGCACCCTAAACAACAAGAGAGATGACAATACTTACTTGCCCAAAGGAAATTTGGAGGAAATTTGGTGAAATTTGGAGGCTTGGAGCATTTTTGGGCTTTGTTGGTGAAAGCGCAGCGCCACCCTACAGGAGTGCAGTGCCGGTCCAGGAGCACATCGCTAGTGTTAATTTGCACTATGTGAAAATGCCACGAGGGCAGCGCTAGGCTAGGAGCGTAGCGCCATCACTCAAGAGTGCAACGCAAGTCCAAAACCTCCAGAAGCGCAATGTTTTCCTCTATTTCACTCAATGACACTTAGAAAATTTTTTTCCTCTCTCCTTGGCTCTTTGGATTTGCTAAATAACACAATGGCATGAAATAGGAAAAAATGAGTTTATATATGATCCCTTTTAACTTTTGCTTTTGAAAGCCCATTTTTGTAATGTCTCTTTGTTTCTTTCAATGCTCTATTTTTCAAGTGTATTCTCTTTTTCTTGCAAGTGGACTAATGCTCTAGATCACTTTGATTTTTTTCAGTGGCAGATGCTTGGCAACATCACAAGCTAAGGAGGAGCTTGGGAACAAATATTATATATAGAAAAAATAAAATTACATCATAAATGAAGATAAAGAAACATAATACTCTCTTTTCACCTCAAAACAAGTTTTGAGGTGAGAACTACATTCGACTCTCAAACTGATAAATTATGATTTTAACAATAATTATTAATCTCCTCATATCTTTGTTGATCATTATTGGCGTGAAACAACTGATTTTGACCATGATAAAACCATAAAACCTAAAGACACCAAACCCTAAGACCTAATAATATAAACTGTAGAGTAAATCATGAACCATGATTGAAATAATGAAAGAGGATCAAAAAGTACAACTAATGTGGAGAAAACCTGGAAGTAAACCCTACCATTAGTGAATCCATGACCTGATGGAATGACTCATCAGGATAGGACTCCTACTATGAAATGCAAAAGAGAAAATTTTGATCACTGATGGCAATGTGAAGACACTGACACTAACATTGGCTCCAATGGGGATGGTAGCTCCTTGGTGGTGCCAAGAACACCGTAGACTTAGTAGCCTTATCCATTGGGCAACGGAGTCAAAATTCTTCAAAAACTAAAAACTGACACTATGCAAACTAAAACTGACTCATGACTCAAACTATGACTAGAAATTAACCTAGAACTAGCAAACTTTACACATATCATCCAAACTTTATATCCTTCACCTCAGGCCCCAAGCTTGAAATGACTGTGTACCTGAAATCTTACAATGAAAGGGAAAATGCTATGTACAATGACCATATCATGATTTCAGAAATCACCTCAGAAGTAGTAGTGCTTCAGGAGCCTACCATTTACTAGCCCTCCTGGACAATCTGGACCATCCATCTCCTTGAGAAAAAGGGCATTTTGTCCTGTATATGCTGCAATCTTATGGGGTCCTTTCCATAAGTTTTCAAACTTATCGTGATTCCCTTTGTCCTCATTCCAAGCATCCCACTACAACACTACATCCTCTAGCTAGAATTTATCTACTTTGGTTTTCCGATCATAGATTTTCTTGATCTTTTTCTTGCAGCCTGAAAGTGTTTTGGAAAACTCATCCCTTGTTTGCTGCAAATGAATCATCCGATTGATTCTTCGCTGAAATTCATCCTCTTCACTATGAGTCTCTTGTAACAATCTCATAACCAGAACTGCAAGAGATGTTGGAAAAACTGTGTCAATGCCATAAACTAATTCAAATGGAGACATACCTATGGATTTCTTCTAGCTCACTCTGTTAGCCCAGAAGGCATTAACCAACTTCCTATGCCAACATTTCTTATTAGTTTCCAGCATTTTCTTGATGATGTTCACTAAAGACTTATTGGATGATTCAACCAAACCATTTCCCTGCGGGTAATAGGCTGTAGAATGACCCAAAGTAATGTTATACTTGCTGCAAAATTTGATCATCCTCTTTGATTTGAATGTGGCTGCATTATCTGTGATGATTTTACTAGGACAACTGAAACAAGATAAAATATTTGACTCTAGAAATTGAATGATTACCGTATATGTGGCTTGTCTGATTGAAATTGCTTCAATCCACTTGGTAAAGTAGTTGGTTGCTTTTAGGATCTATTTGTGCTATGGCGACGATGTTGGATGGATTTCCCCAATGAAATCAAGTCCCCACTACTAAAATGGTGCATTGAATTCAACAAGTTTCAGGGGAAGAGGCAACAATTTTATTTTCCCTTGAAAGACCTAACATTCATGACAGCTCATGAATATTTTGTAGATATCTAAAAATAGAGTCGGTCAGTAGTAACCTGCTCTCAACACTTTGTTTGTCGTTGTCTTCCAAAACAAGTGACCACCACAATCACCTTTATGAAAGTCATACATCACCTGCTGAGCCTCATCTTCTACCAAACAGTTAAGTAACACACCTCCCAGATCTTTCCAATAAAGAGCATTATTTAGAATGCAGAATTTAGCAGCTTTGAGTTTCAATGATCTACCTTTGTTCTTTGTCATTCCCGAAGGTGGTGAAAGGTGCTGAAGTACATACACTATGTCTGAATACCATGGTGACTGAAGAAACATTTCAGATACTTGAATCAAAGAGCCTTATTTTTCATCTTCTGACATGGTTGGGATGAGATTAATATGTAAAGCATGCAGATTTGATTCAGACATTAACCTCGCCAAGCCTTGTCCTTTGATCAAATTTGTGGTTTTAATCTCCATATCGTATTCCAACATCGTTGCAATCCACTTTCCTCGCCTTCCTTCTGGATCAGTTTGTATTAGCACATCCTTCACTGCTGCATTGGGAACATATGCTATGATGTGTGAGTGTAGAATATACACTATAAAATCCTTCAAAGCTTTGACAAGAGCAACATCCTGTTTTTCAATTATATTGTACCGCATGGCAACATCTCTAATGGTCCTGCTGAAAAAGGAAACGGGCTTCTCCAGCTGATTTCTTTTTTGCAACAATACTGCAGCCATGGTATGCTCGGATGCAAATGAAAATATGATGAAATCTTGAGTATAGTCAGGACTAGTCAATACAGGGCTATAGATAAAGCATACTTTACTAGATTAAATGAATTCATGACATCCTCCGTCCATTTTACCATGCTATCCTTTTTCAACATGTTAGTTGTTTCTCTTAAATGCTTAGCTAGATTGGGTACGAATCTGCGTAAGAAATTCATCTTACCATTAAAAGCTTGTATCTCCTTCTTGTTCTGGGGAAAATCTATTTTCTGAATTGCCTCCACCCTGGAAGGATTGATGCAAATGCCTTCTTTAGAGATAATGTGACCAAGCAGCTTTCCTTCATCCATGGTGAAGGGAATTTTCTTGGGATTAAGAGATATCTCTAACTTCCTACATCTCTGAAACACAATCTTTAAATGGTGAAGATGCTCATCATCAAAACCTGAAAACACTGTCAAATCATCTAAATATACAACCAAAAATACATCCTTTTCATTGGCAAAATCAATTTCCATTGCACACTGAAATGTGGCTCCAGCATTCTTAAAACTGAATGGCATTTTTGCATAATGAAAAGTTCCCCAAGGTGTGGTAAATGCAGCTTTTTCTTGATCATTTTCATGCACGAAAATCTGATTATAACCTGAATATCCGTCGAGTAGTGACATGCACGATGCTCCAACCACTCTCTGTAGGATATGATCCATCTTCGGAAGTGGGTAATTATCCTTCAAAGATACCTTATTGAGGTTCCGAAAATCGATACAAAATCTGATTTATCTGGTCTTCTTTCGTACCAGAACCAGGTTCGAAATCCAATCAGAAAATCTAATTGGGACAATTATACTAGCTTTGAATAATCTGTTTACCTCTTTTTCAATGGAAGGAAACAACTTTGGTTAATCCTTCTCAGCTTCTGTCTGAACGGCTTCTGATTTGGCTTGATGGGAATAGTGTGTTGAATTATATCTTTGTCATACACCTTCAGATCTGAATAATCCCAGGAAAACACATCAGAAAATTTAGATAAAAATCTAACATATTGAGTCTTTACCTCAAGAGTCAATGTTTTGGACAATTTCACAAACTTGGGTGTATCTGCTATTCCAAGATTGACATCCTCAAAACATTTATATGTAGGCATCAGGCTCGGTTTTCTAGCTACATCATCTTGATAAAAAAATTATTCTAAAGGTATGAGACCTTTAGGAATAATGTTTTCTTTCAGCTACAATATCTCCATTTGGTTCACCTCAATTTCTGGTTCATCGATATCATAGTCATCACCTATGGAAGCATCTCTGTAATTTCCTTCATTCTACAAAAAAGTGTTGATTTCATTATCATCCCAAAACGCTTGCCAATACCTTTAATTATCCAGAACAATAGACCGGTGTTTAACATGAATTTCAAACTTGTTGTTGGAGTTCATTGGGATCTTTAAATTTCTTGCAGCAGTGGCGAGTGAATCTGCAATAATATTCTGAGTCCAGGGCACAGCTGTCAACGTATAATCAGAAAACATTTGCAAGATTTCTAGAATTGCATTTATGTAGGCTCTCATCTGCAGGTGATTTTCTTGGTACTCTCCCTTTACATGTTTGATTACCAGCTCTGAATCTCCATAAACTAAAATCCTCAGAGCCTTAAGCTTCTTTAAAAATTTTAGACCTGCAATCAAAGCTTCATACTTGGCTTCATTATTAGAGCAGTCAAAAGCCAATTTATAAGAACACGCTCTAACATTACTAGGGACTTTGTCAGGCTGGAAAGCAGGGCTGTGAATCCAAATCCCTATGCCAGCAACATCCTTACCCATGGCTCCATCAAAATCCATACTCCAATGACCTGCCTCTTCTTCTAGATGCTGAAATTCTCTTTCCTTCCCTTCCTTACTTTGACTGATCTCTTCATTTTTATGTTGTTCACTATCTTTTTGCTACCGCTGGTATGTGGAATCTTCGGAAGAACTTGCTATTTTTTTTCTTTCTTGATCAAGGGTCGCTCTAAAATTTTATGAAATCTCTGAGACATCTTCTACTTCAACTAACTGACTATCAACATCATTCAAACCACTATCTGAATATAGTACAAATGACTCTAAATCTGTATGCACAGAATTAATTGGATGATTAAGTGGTTTCTCTTTGCTAGTAATCATTTATTTCATTTTCTTCTCCCTGTATAGTTTTCTCAATTGGCCAAACACAGGGATGGTAGCATAAGATAAATCAAGTTGTAAAGTTCCTTTTAGCTTTGTACCCCATGATCTGGACAAAAGCATACCAAACCGTGGTGGAATGTCTGCAACAACCACATCCATCAGAACATTCTTGGTCGGGAGGTTTTCTAAAGATACCACCAAATCTTTGATAAGACCAATACAATAGACCTTACTAAAATCAAAAGAGCACAGGTCATGATATTTCCAAGTAATGTCAAGGCCCAGTTTCTCCATAATGGCTTTTGGCATCAGATTATGGGAAGCTCCGGAGTCGAACATGGCATTATGTAGAACATACTTGTGGAGTCTAAGGCTTATATAAAATGGAGGAACTTCACTATCCTCAGACTGACCTTCTAAGGCAAGGCCAAACATGAGCTCAGGGTGATCATCTTCTACATTGACCATATCAGATAAAGGATCTATATGCAAAATTTTGGACACCTGGCATTTATATTCGCTATTATTAATCAACTCAATCAAAGGAATTGAAACCTTTAATTTATCAATCTCATTTTCTAAACTAAAAGCTGAAACTTTATCTACCTCTTTGACTGGAAGGTCCTTCTTTTCAGCTCTTTCTTTTGTTGTACTTTGCTAGTTGTTCTTCTCATTTGCAACGCTATTTTCTGATGGTCCTTTGTTGAAGTCAGATTAGTAGGCTCTTTCCCTTTATTTTGAATATTTGTGGAATCATTTTTGGATTGTGTTTCCTTTCTCTTTTGAATTGGACTGACCGGTACATCCCTGCTTCTCAATGAATACTGCTTCTGATGTGCTATCAATGCATTCATATATCCTCGCTAATAATCGTCCGACTCATCCTCCAACACTGCCTCATTTGCTAGTATGTAATCTTCATCCCTTTAGGTATCTGGAACCTCCGAATATTCTTCATATTCCATTAGAAAAATGGGCAAGCCATTAGCAGTGAAGAAACGATTTGCCTCAACGACCAGATATCATCATCCTCATCCTCTATTCCGTGTAGATAGTTTTGCTGCAAAGGAGTTCTGACCTGCTGTTGTTATGCTGACTGATCTTGTGCCTTTTGCTCCATTTTTTTAATCCTGAATTGGGGCTACTGTTGACCTCTGAAGTTTGGATTCCTTGTTGGTGTTTCAGTTTTATCTGCAACCATCAACCATTCAAACATCTTCTCAATTTTCTGGAGCAAATTATCCGCCTTAACATCTTGGAAGATGCTTCTTCCTTTATAGTCACCTTCTTTTCAGATTTCATCATTGCTCTTTTGGCCAGCAGATTGGATTCTACACTTACAACGTTTTTCTACATATATTCAAGTGTGGTAGGATCTCTTTCTCATAACTGATATGCCATATCAACATCGAAACTGTTTGGAAATTTGATCAATGCTAACCCCATCGGTGGTTTAATGTCAGCCATATTAGCATTGTAAACTGCATTGAACCTTACACTGTAATCTTGCACATTTTCACCCACATTCCTTTTGATATTTTCAAACTTAGATAAAATTTGGAGTGGGTTCTTCTTTACCTCCCACCGGTCTAGGAATTATCTATGTAGAATCAACAAAGTTTTGATAGAGGCCGTTGGTAAAGCTTGGAACCATTTCGAAACCTCACCTCCAAAACTTTGCATAAATAATCTCATGGTCACATTTTCTGCATCTATCTCATGTAGGTCGAAGAAGTCATTCATTCTGTCAACATGTTGCTACATTGTAATGCTTTGAGTGGCATCAAAAAGAGGTATCTTACTTTGTGATCAGCGGACATATCATCCAAATTTTGAGGCAGAATGAGGGGTGCATATCGGGTAGCCATGACTCGAGGTGGATTTGAAACAACAGTTGGACTACGTGGGTTTAATAGAGTGGTTGATGAAGGAGTTGATGGAGGATTTGATGGAGGAGTTGGGGTAATAGGTCTTTGATCAAATATGATAGGTTGAAGGGGAAGGGTAGGTATAAATTGAGGTTGAGAATGAACTTCGGAACTTGATGGGAATACTGATGAACCGAGAGTAGCGGATGCCAATTCTAAAAGCTCAGGGATATTGGTAGCTTTGATGGATGATTGAAGAGAATTTAAGATATATCCTTCAATTGATCTGTTTACCCTTTCCTTTTCAAGACTTGCAACAAATTCCAGATTTAAAACTGTATTATCAAGTGCAGTTTCAGATTTGGTTTCAAACAAAGAAAGATCAAAATACTCGTCAAAAGGGAGATCTTCAATAAACAAACATTGATTGGCACAAGAGTGGGATCTGAAAATAGGTTTAGGACTTAGTGAAATTTATTGTCTGAGTATTCACGAAATGAGATTAGGATTTTCAAATAAAGGAGGAGGATTCGGACTAGGATTGGACCTCGTGTACCTTCTTAAAGCTAATGTGTTCAGATTTTGGAATTTTAATTTTTCTTCACAACTTTCTATTTTAGCGTAGGAAATTCAAAAACTCATCATTCGAAGTTCAAGAATTTGATTGAAAGATATTACCGGGGTGATTAATGTTTCGTTCCCCAGTATGGTTGCCACTATGTTAGAGTCTAGATTGACCTCAAGTTGAAGGAAGGCAATTCTAGGGTAACCACAAACCAAGCTTAACTTGCTAGCTAGCCCTACCAGGTCGGGAGAGGTTTCTCTCCTTATGAATTTCAGTCAAGATGATTGAATCATGAAGAAGATTTTATGCTAGGTATGGTAGCTCAAGGGTTTTGATTGAATTTGTTGTTTTTTTGCTATACCAGATGGAGCTGGGCAATTTTGGTCTGGGAAATTAGGTTAGAATGCAGAGTGTTCTATGGGGCAAGGTAGGTATAGGCTTTAGCACTTGAAATTGAGTGAGTTTAGATGTCTAAGAATGGTGAGGAGCCGAGGAGGGCATGTAACGATCATGTATCCTTCTCAAACAACAGAAAATATAGAATACTGAACAATTTCCCAAGGTCGAGCACTGCAAACAATGAATTCTACCTATCTATCTTGATATCATTTAGTTTAGAAGTAGTGTAATAGATGATGGCATACATAAAACATGTGAAAAATTGATAACAAAAGAAGAAACTATGCAAAATCACCATACCACAGGTATCCCATAAAAATAGCTGCAACTCCTATTAATTTCCTTGCCAAACTTCTTACAATGATGTACAATATAGTTCAGAGCATCCAAGTGAATCCAACCCTTGCAAATGAGAAAGAAAAAACATAATATAGACATTACAATCCCTCATCTTAACCATCAAGAGTCGAAACCATAAGAAGAGGAGTTGTTTCAACCACTTCCAAACAAGAATCAGGAATATAGACAATCAAACAACTTGCCTCTATAAGTAGGGAAACTAATTCATTTGTTTCAAAACCACCTCTAACTAACGAGCCTACCATATAACACTATTTTACCATTAAAATTTCATGCCATGTCATCAATTACATCAGTAAAAACATCCATGAGGAAAGAGAAATCATATTCCAGTTAAAATAGGCAAATTTTGATTTTCCAAGCAAAATGGTCAAAAGCGTAGCGCCACTGGCAAGAAGCGTAGTGCCACTTTCAACACACTTTTGGAGGCCTTCCTCTTAGCCAAATTGAGCCCATGATAGCTCATTGGAAAGGTATCCAAGTCTAGTTTCTCGAAAACCTAGAATTGTTTAATTTGGAGGTCATTTTCCCCCTCTAAACTTGAATCGCCCAAGACTACTTTGTGTGTCCAAAAAGAGGCAGATAGGTCAAATTTTGATAGTTTTTGGACATTTTGGCGACCCAAATTTCCTCCAAAACTTCTAAAAATGTCCAGGGTGAATGTCCTCATCATCCTGAATCCAAATATGCAAATATTTTCTCCATCTGATGCTCTAGGAAAAAGCGCAACGCCAGTTGCGTTGCGCTTCTGGGCAAAATTTCTGTGTTAAAAATTACAAAATTCCAAAAATGCAAAAACTTTCCAAAATTTGCGCAAATTTGGCATGGAACACCACCATCAACTACTTTTATAGGCTAGGGAGACTTCAACCAACATTTTCAACCTATCTTGCTCTTTCTTGCCCTCTAAGGCTCTCCTCAACCTAGCTTTCGGCTTCCTAATCCTCATATTACATATTTTGTTGCGAGTCATGTAATGGTAGGCCATGTGTCGAAGCATTTTCTTATCCCTATTGGCCTTCTCAACTAGTCCTTCAAGATGTAGGTTGACCCTCTCAAGCCAATTTTCCCTATCATTTTCAATCTCTTGCTCAATAGGAGTAAATGTGACATGAGTCTCTTTATCCATTTTCCTGTTTGCTTTGATCATTTGCAACTCCATGAGGACCTGCTTGTCACTCAATTGTTTGTTTTCCTGTTCTAAATATTTGATGATGAACTTGGCTCTCTCTAAGTCATCTGCCAAAGCTTGTATTTGAGCATCCCTTTCTTGAATGATGATGTCCTTGATAGTTTCTTCATCCCGAGCTTACAAGTCAATAATGCCAACTCCATGATGAGTAAAGAGCTATTGTGGCTCCTCATTCTCAATCACATCAAAATATCTTTCCTCCTCATCACCAAGATTCTCCTCCTACACTTTTTCCTTGCCTTTGCTCAACTGCTCAACCTATACTTGTTTTTTCGATGACAAAGACAAAGCCCCTTCCACACCTTGTGGAGATAACATTTGCCTGTGAACTGATGACGAAGGCAAGGCCCCTTCCACACCTTCTAGAGAAAACACTTGCCTAGCAACTGCAAAAAGTTTCCTTGTGCCTCTCTGATATGTTAAGTACACTGGCACCTCAGTAGTTTTGATTTCCTTGACCTCTTCCCTTATTTCTCCATGGCTAGAAGGCCCACATTCTTCTTGATGCACTGGTGAAGGGATTTTTGGACCTTTGAAAATCTCATGAGCAATGAAAGTCTCCCAAGGAATGTTAAGAAGACTAAGATGGTGAAGAAAAATGATTTTGATTAAAGAGTAATGATAGATGTTATTCAACTACTGAGGGTATGGTTTCTTTCACACAATGTAAGCTATCTTATCAATATTTCTAAACAAGAAATATGGGAGATTCATTATTCTTACCCTGGTGAAGTGCATAAGGAGTTTGATATGGTAAGCTTACAACTAGGAGAATCTTCCTTCACAAGTGATACTTGATGATAATTCTCATCAAAGGAACATACTTGTTCTCCAAAACTTTAAAGGGGAAAAGCCTCTTCACTTGGTTTATGTATTGAGGCTTGATGTAAGGTTCATAGTAATCCTCATCAAGGTCATGACCCTTGTACTATTTTTCACCAAAATTAGGGATTCTAGTGGCCTCTGAAATGACAGCTGGCGATATTGTGAAGGTTAATCTGACAAGTGTCACCTCATTGTTATGTAAATGAGTCACAAAAATTCTGGCCAACTCATGGTGAAACTGAACTCTTTCCACTAGTTCACAAAATTCAAAACATGCTTGGTGTCTGAAACAAGAAACTGCTAGTGGGCAATCTAGTAATTCTCTCAAACTGATGGGCTCCTCTCTGATGATTTTTCCTCCTTTATAGGGCTTCCTCTATTGTCTATGGCTCTCTATAGAATTGTCACTAAATGTTTCTTCCTCATATTCTTGATCATTGTCTCTGTCCATGTTTCCCTTAGTTTGCACAGTGGTAATGTATGGATGGTGTTATGGGCAATGGCTTGGAGGAATGGGTGCAAATGAAGGCTTGGGAAAAATGTACGAGGGAGGGGGTTTGGGGATTGATAAGTGAGTGATAGAGTGTGATAGAAGTAGTGGAAATAAGGGTTTTAGCTTATGAGGTGAATGGTAGGAAAACTAGGGTTTTATGATAGAGATTAGGGTTTTAATTTTAAGGATGAAAAACCAAGAAAATTTTCACATGAGCACCCTAAACAACAAGAGAGATGACAATACTTACTTTCCAAGAGGAAATTTGGTGAAATTCAGAGGCTTGGTTCGTTTTTGGGCTTTGCTGGTCAAAGTGCAGCGCCACCCTACAGGAGCGCAGCACTGGTCCAAGAGTGCAGCGCCAATGTTAATTTACATTGTGTGAAAATGCCATAAGCGCAGCGCTAGGCTAGGAGTGCAGCGCCATCACTCAGGAGCGCAAAGTCGGTCCATAACCTCCAAAATCGTATCGCTTTCCTCTGTTTCGCTCAATGACACTTAGAAATCATTTTTCCTCTCTCCTTGGCTCTTTGGATTTGCTAAATAACACAATGGCATGAAAATAGGAAAGAATGAGTTTATATATGATCCCTTTTAATTTTTGCTTTTGAAAACCGCTTTTTGTAATATATCTTTGTTTCTTTCAATACTTTGTTTTTCAAGTTTATTCTCTTTTTCTTGCATGTGGACTAATGCTCTAGATCACTTTGATTTTTTGTAGTGGCAGATGTTTGGAAACATCACAAACTAAGGAGGAGCTTGGGAACAAATATTACATATAGAAAAGATAAAATTACATCATAGATGAAGATAAAGAAAAACATAATACTCTGTTTTCACCTCAAGACAAGTTTTGACGTGAGAACTACATTTGGCTCTCAAACTAATAAATTATAATTTTAACAATCATTATTAATCTCCTCATATCCTTGCTGATCATTATTGGCATGAAATAGCTGATTTTGACCATGATAAAACCATAAAACCTAAAGACACCAAACATTAAGACCTAATAAGATAAACTGTAGAGTAAATCATGAACCATGACTGAAATAATAAAAGAGGATCAGCAAGTACAACTCATGAGGAGAAAAACTGGAAGTAAACCCTACCACCAGTGAATCAACCTAATGGAATGACTCATCAGTATGGGACTCCTACTATGAAATGCAAAAGAGCAAGTTTTTATCACTAATAGCAATGTGAAGACACTGACACTAACAGAAACCAAAAAAAGAAAGTTAAAGAGAAAATGCCAACATGACTTATTTGGGGTAGCAAAACCCTAAGTTCGTATGCTCTGACACCAAATGTTATGAACATTATGCCTTAAAAATGATAACAACCCAATAATTACAATCTTCTTCGAAAATAAAAATGATAACAACCCAATAATTACAATCTTCTTTCGAAAGTAAAAATAATAAAAACCCAATAATTATAGTCTTTGAAAATTAATTACACATTTATAACATTCCTAATCATTATGATGCTAATGATGAGAACATAAGCAACAAAGATGAAAGTAGGTACTGCTATAATTCATTTTCACCCTCTATTTTCCACCATTATCACCTCATTCATCCCATTCTTGACCATTTAATTTTACGAAATTTTTTATGATCCCCTGCGAGAGGTTATTATTATTTTCTTAAAAGAATGTAAGATGAACTATCCGATATTCTTTATATATATGACATTGTGAATATTCATTAGGTTATTCCTTCATGAATAATGAGTGGCAAGGTATTTTGTGTTTGACACACAATTTCCTTACATTGTTTTTCCATTTAGGAAATAAAGGAATATTTTCGTGTTCCTTGTCATTATACATTTTTAAGTTAATAATTATATTTTCCACTATCTTTGATTTGACATATTTGGGACTTAATTGTGAATTTATTTTTGGGAAACTGTGTGATAAGTTTTGAAATATATTTGGGACTTAATTGTGAATTTATTTTGTGAATTTATTTTAGGACTTTTGTAGTCATAAGATAAATTTTAAAAGTTTAATTGAATTTGTGTTTTGTTATTTAGGTGAGGAAGTTTGGCATCATTAAAGATTTATATTTGTGGTTTTAGTAATTGTTTATTGGATTTTGGAAAAAAAAAAATAATCTTGATTTAATTTTTTATTTTTTATTTTGTTTCTTTAATTAATTAAGATTAATATTTAATTTTAAAATAGTATATATGTCAACTATATGGATGAAGTTCTTTTCTCTCTTAGTTTTCATGACTAGGGATTAACCTTAATTGTATGTAGGTTGTTATCCTAGCTACTCAAGTCTTCCATTTCCATGTATTTGTTTTAATGGCATTAGAAGGGCCCACTTCTGTAGGTTCGAGTCATGGTCCTTTTCTTGGAGAATTCTCTAGCATGTCGACCCCAACATATCTCAAGTGTGGTGCTTCTATTTTTCTAAGAGGCCATTGTTTCAAGGATGTTGTACAAGAAGTTTCTTCTATAGGCCCTTCTTCCTGTATAGTGCAAGAAGCCCTATTATTTTCATTCCCATAGGGTCTAAAGTTAATGAAGAAGGAAAAACCCTTAACAACCATGGCTTGGTTTTCCATTTCAATGGATTTTGGATTCAATTTGAAGATCTTCATTTCTAGATATTTAACTCTTAGATTGTAGTGATGGAAAAAAAAATCTTGATCCACCCATACGTGAGGGTTTTATTTATCACTGAGTTTGACAGTGCCAAAGACAAGGATTTTATTCTAAATTTTGGTCTATGTTTTTGGAGTAACTACGGTTTGTGCATGAATACATTTTTTGCTCCTTACAATCATTTGATTGATTATCTTACTTCAAGATTTGTTTGTTAGAGACTCTAAAATTTTCCCTTATATTTTTGGAGTCCATCCTCCCCTTAAGTCATTTGTGATTATCTCTCAAAGCTCTATATTTTGCATCTCATGAAACCAAAAGACACAATGTATCATCATATGCTCAAATAAGTGTGGAAATGGATTTTAGTAAAGTTTTCGTAGTAGACATGGGAGCTTCACTCAATGAACCTCTGACATAGCATGTGCGTTCATGGCATACTAAACAATACCCTTAATTTGACTACATATTGGAAAATACCTCTAAAAATCACATTATTTAACCCATACCAATATGAACCCAATATTCCTTCGTGATTTAAAAAACCCATACTTTCACTAGATATTGTAGGTATCCATTTTTTTCATTAACATTTTTTATACCTGTTTATATTTTTGTATTAACTTTGAGCTCCATTTTTTATACCTGCCAATACAAAAACCCTTTACCCCCTATTATATGCTCAATATATTATGTCACTTTTTTCTCAATATGTGTCCCCAAATATAAATGCATGTGGTATGGTATTGCTCACCTAGTGAAGCCCCCATGGTAGAAGACATTATTTTTATAGGTAAAATAGTTCATGGTCTTAGAAGTTGGAGCAAAAGGGTGGTTCTTTATGATGCATGACATAGTTTGAAGTAGGTCACATTGCTATTCATTGTTGTAAAAGGTTTAGGAAAAACATAAAACATCAACATAAATCAACCTTATGGGGTACTAGGCTATATAAGACGACCAAATAGACTTTCATTTTAGTGTTATTTCACCACCTACAAATCCTCCAATTCAATCAAATGTAGTACCTAAAGAAATTCAAGAAGAAATTGTAACCAAAATCCCAAATATTGAGGGGACTTAATTCTCATGGTTTGGGGCAAGAAACACAAATCTATTTAGGTTCTTGGACTATTGTGAGTTTGGAAGATTTCTATAGGGTTAATGCACAGTTGATTATGGCTAGAATCCCCTCAAAGATGTTCCTGGGATCCAAGGCAAACCATTTCAGATTAGTTGCAGCTGTCACAAAGAAGCATATACATATCGATATCAATGCATGATTAACAAAGCAAAAGAAGAGAGATTACCTCAATCCTTGGTGTAGCACTGCTAGATAACCCAATGTATCAAAGTGGAAGACCACTATGCCATCTCCTAGATCAGTACCTGCACATAAACAAGACAAGGAGCAACCCTACAACATATAAACTCAGATAATTAACAAATTAATACATAAATATATGAAACAACATGCATCTAAGCTACTTATAAGTTATGGTATTGAATCAACATGTAAATAAACACAACATCAACACCATCACATAACAACATAACAACGAATCTATATTATTAGATTGAAGAAGAATGATTACAACCATCTTGGCTGGATCAAGCTTCCTCTAGTCCTCAAGCTCCTTTCTCTCTCTTTCTCAACCTCTTGGCAGCATAACAACTATATCTCATGCAAATTTTTGACAATCATTTGACAACCATTCGACCTTTATCACAATGCATAAGCCTCCAATATATAAATGGCTAGAGGCTCATCCTTGCCAATTCTCTCATGAGTTCCATTGAGGCAAAAGCTAGGACATTTCCTCGCTTTATTTCTCTTTCCCTTTCCATGAGACTCCATTAGGAATATCAATTCCTTAGTTAGGTCAGAGGTAGAGGTTTCTTGCTTTTTGGGCTAATGTTTGAGTGAAAAGCGCAGTGTCAGTCAGCCAACCCTCACTTTGACCTCTGGAATCTCACAAATCTTGGGTAACGCTGCCCTTTAGGCAAAACAGTGAGTTAACCTAGGGACTAACGCCCTTGGCTGATGCATGGTTTATAACTCTTCTTGCTTGTTTCTTGGTCGCATTACCCTAGAAAATAGGCCTGTGAATTAGGTCATGTATTTAACCAAATTGTCTTTCTCCTCTAAGTTGATGAGGAGGTCATTTTACTATATAACAAAGACCAAAGAAAAGAAGCTTAGGCTCAAGAGCAAGTAGATCCATCATATCAAGATAATCTAGGTTCGGAAGAAGTAGTAATGACTCCAACAAATGGAAAAGAAGTTTGGACAATATTAAGGAAGAAGAAATTCCCATTGGCATATCAATCAATGGTGACAAGAAGTTGGGCCCATAATCTAGTGTAATCATGTATGGTTTTTGTCGCTTTTTATGCAAGCAATTTATGCAAATTTACTAATATAAGAAAGTTTGGAGCATAGTTCTTCTAGGTATCTGGTAAAGCTTGTATTGGAAGTAGTAGATGACCATTTTAGAATAGAGATAATTGACCTTTCAAATTATACTTTGCTCGTGGGAAGCCATTTTTTACAACTTTATCATGATATTTTACTACAACCCTTTTTTTAATGTAGATTCCCTAATTCTTATTAAAAATAAATTTTATAGTTTTTATAATAATTTAAGTTATTATGATATTTTTTATTCATTTTTAATAACCAAATGAAATTATTGATATACAATTCAGAAACTTTGTTTATATTATATTTTTATTTATATCAAATTCTATAATCAATATAATGAAAATGATAATAATAACATAATTATGTAATTTAGTAGTTAATATATTATCAACTAACATTCATTTTCCACTTTATTTTAATTATAGATTTTTTATAATTATTTAACCCTTATTATAGCTTCCAAGAAAATTTCCAAAAATTCAAAGTAGGACCACTACATGAAAAGTTTAGTTCTAATTATATATAGCCACTTGAAAGGTTTATGCTCAAGATTCAAAAAAAGGTAAGAAATGGTGCATGCATATATGCATGCAAAATTTATATTTATCAATACATATCAACTACTTTTAATTATGTAGTTGTGTTAGTATATAATCGATTTCAGGCATAGAGGTTATAGTGGTAGCAATTGGAATCGACCCCATGTCACAATAGCATGGGATTGGCACAATTTTTGATTTCTCTAAATACAAAAAACAAAATAATAAAATAAAATAAGAGCTTTGTACCTGTTAGGGTCCTATAATTTATAGGATCTCAAGGTGATTGAGTATTTCACAGTTTGCAGATTTCAAATTGTTCACAGATTTAATATTCAATTGATTTCAAAAAATAAAAATAAAAATAAAAATGAAAAGAGGGTATATAAAAAAGAAGAAAAAGAACAAAAGAGAAAAAAGAAAAAGAAAAAGAAAAACCCCAAATGTTGTTCAAATCATACAGTCTAAGCATGATTGAACAAATTTCAATTTCTGTTGATAGGGTAGAAAATAAAGATCTACCAAACAATTTAATCTTGGAAAATTAGTAGCTAGGTAGAAATAAAATTGGTTCAACTATTTAATCTGGACCAATGGGAGAACTAAGTGATAGAGTAGGTAAGAATAAAAGAGAGAGAGAGAGAGAGTAATGGTTTGCAAGTCTAATTTCACCCTGCAAATGAAAAAATATAAAATGCTAGATTAGAAGAATAAAGGGTAGGTTGGTTCAGAAAATTGCAAAGGTGAAAAGACCTGAAAAATTATTTCAAAGTGTGGCGACACATCTCAATGTTTTTCCTTGAGGTTGAGAAAACAAATTAAAATGGAAGGGGTTTTTGTTATTTTTCCTAACCTTATTCTATACCACTAAATCCTATAGTTCACCCCCTTATTTATTTCCCTGCCCCACTGCTCACTTACTGGTCACATCCAACACTACCCACCACTCACCTTTCATTTGATCTTTTCTCACTCTATATGATCTAACGACCCTCATACGTTTCTGGCCCCCTCTCATCCTCTGAAATTTAATCCTGGGGGGACTCCGAAATCAGTGGTTTTAAGCCACTAATGTGTTGCTCTCTCAAGATTTGGCACCCCACCCCTCATATCACTTACCACTCCCAGGCCCCCCCCTAAAAATGGTTTATGCCTTTAATTAAACCACTCTCTCGTTGTGACCATTTCTCACTCCCTCCACCTCACGACGCCATCTCGTCCCATCCGCCTATCACCTCCATTCCTGCCATTGCGCATTAAATTGGTTGGACCATTAGCCAACTCATCAGCGCGAAGTCAAGCCAAGCCAACAAAAAATACCTCAAAAATATACAAATGCACCATCTCGTATCCATTTACAAATTTTTATGTGATCTCGTTGTTTACAAGTACAATTCAATTCCATTCATGCATACACAGTGAAAGCAGTGAACACACTGATACAACATTACAGTCATAGAACACTCCATTTCTCTGCAATTATAGAGCATTCCCCTTCTCGAATCCCACTTCCAATTCATCCATTTTCTTTCTTCCTCACTGAATTCCCATTTCTTCTCATCCCTTTCTGTTGCATGTCCACTGCAAATTCAACACAGTTCCATTTTCAAAGGTTTTAATAGAAGACAGCCATGACACCCAAGAAGAAAGAATAAGAGTTATTTAACCCAATGGTCCATCCACCATTGGATTTGGATCACATACCATTGGCAGGCAAGGATTTTAAGATACGTGAAACACTCTCAGAGTTTGATTTATTTGACACATACAGCTAGTCGGAGGAAAATTTATGGATGAAGTAGATGACATAGGCCTATGGGACAATACTTTACCTTTCTATATCTTCCCTAAAGCCCATAGTTTCCCAGAATTAATTAGAATATGACGCTCATGCTACAATCCACAGCAAAGGGCAGTGATGGCCCCAACATGACCATATATTGTTTACTATAGATGCCAAGTCTACTATGCAGATGATGCAGGCTCCTGTTATTAAAGGAACTACTCCCTTTTCCCATGAGATTCTCACTTAAATGTATCATAAACTACATTTTTCTAAGAGAGCTAAAACCTTATAAATCTTCATGAATGAGCAAACACCTCTCCCAAACAAGAATCCTCCTTATTACTCCTCTGTTTTCCCTAACAGAACCAGACACATTGTCACTATTCTTTCTTATTTACTTGGCTATTATTCAAATCAATGGCTTGATGAAACTATCATAGGTTTTATATCTATTCTATCAACAGAATCCAAGCCCTCTATCCTTTTCAATTTCAATCAATTTCTAGCATATTCCATCCATGAGAAGTTTGTCAATTTCGTCACAGAGGAAGTCTTCCAATATTCCTCAGTTTTCGTATATATGTTTTTTTATTTTCAAGCAAATGGGTTCCAATTTTCAATGAGAAAGTTGAATGAGGAAGGTGAACCACAATCTGTTATTTTCTGGGCAACATTAGTGATGAAATACCCAAAATACTTCAGCTACAAAACATTTGTAGAAATTTTTCTTCACCCAGGAATGAGCATCCTCAGTGGGACTGCAGAACCGAGAATCAGTGAAGAAATTAGAAGGATTATGTTGTTGACATACCAAGCAAGAACAGGTGATTGGTACTTGTACCAAAATTACACTGAATTAAGAGTATATGGCTGTGATTTGGCTCCTTATAAGCTACCAAAGTTCCTCCCCACGAGGATATTTGCACTTGAATACATCAAACAAATGATCAATGCAGATGAAGTGCATTTTGTAGCAACCAAGAAAAAGTTACAATTTAGGATCAAATCCCAAATTTTTCCTTTCATTTGTAACAACAGAGCAGCAGGGGAGGGGGTAGATAAGATATTGAAGGAAATGAATTTCACCCACAGTTTTACATGGTCCTATAACCCATGGGGAATCATCTCCAAGAAAATGGTGGAGAACAATAAACAACCTATATTCACACTCAAAGGCCTGAAATTGGAAAATACATGAACCAAATTGAGTGGATGCCTAACACATTACAAGAGGTTGAGGAACAAGTGATTTCTTCTTCCAGTGCATAGACTCCAAGACAACAGGAAAGGAAGACCACTGAAGACAGAACATAAAAGGGAAAAGGACAAGAACAAGGAATAACAAGGAAAGTGCCTAAAGAATATCAATCACGAAGGACTGATACTTCTATGAAGGAATTCAAACTAAAATACAAGAAAAATCCCAGAAAGCACATGGACAAAGGTAAGGAATCACCACAACAAACAGTCATCAATCTCACTGATATTCTAGACTCATCCCCAACTGGAGGGCAATCTTTTCATGCCACTCCAATTTCATAAAGGCAACAGTCTCTTCAAGTTTCCTCATCTACAAATGTGACTAGAGAAAAGGAGGAGATGGTATTTGATACCTTTTGGGAGATTAAAATCAGGAATGAAATATTGAAAAAGAACACTTATGCTCAGTTTTGGAAACAGAATGCAACTTCACAAGGCATACTTATCTCAACCTTTGATTCAGAACAAGGCAAGATGCACATGGCATTTTTGGGAGCACAGATAGCAGAGCCCAAAAATCCAGTAGATTACAAGCAAAATTCTTTTTAGTTTGATGCCAGAAGTGTTCATCCAATTGATCGGCTAGATATGCACAAGCAAACAAGAGAAATGATTTCATCTACTCTAACTAGTACATCCATGAACTTGTTTAAAATGCAAGTGACTTTTTCAAATGCTCAATCTCAATTAAAGATGGAAAGAATTTCATCACAATCAAAGGAGAATAGAATTAAGTCGTTATAAGACTTAGTAGTGAGGATTGGGTATGATCCTTTAGATGTAAAAGCAACAGAAGAATTAATCAAGAAAAAGGAGTTGTATATTGCAGCTTTAAAGAAGCAGCTTAAAATGCCTGAAACACATGATCACTTGACTAAGGAGATAGAGGAAATAGAGAGCCAAAAGGTTGATATGATGAAGTTAATAATAGAGAAATCCATCCAAATTAAACAAATGGAAGCAGAGATGGAGAAAATGATACAAGAAAAAGATAAGGAAGCACAAATGGCCAACACTACTATGGAAGCTCTTCCTCTCTCAGCTCTTCCTACATCCACACCAACAACTGTTTCTACAGGGACAGGAAGCAGTATAGAATAGCTAGCTAGATCTATGGAAGGCATGAATCTTCAGATTGAGGAGATTAAGAGGCTATAAACTCAAGTTAATGTGCTGTAGGATCAAATCAAAAGGGTTGAAAGCAATCATTTGGTGGAGATGCAAAGGGAAAAGACCTTGATTGAAAGGCTACAAAAATCAGAGAAAGAATCATCTATCAGGAACACTCTAGGAAGAGTGAAGGAGATTATTTGGAATAATATAATCAATGGTATGAATGAAATTTCGCCCAACATCCAAATTATCTTTGAACAGAAAGAATTAGTTGAAAAGGCTAGGGAAGGTATTTCTGCTACTAATGAAGAGTTGGGAGACATGCCAACAACAACTAATAGGATAATCAAAATTTTAAATTCAAGAAATAAGTATGACCTGGAAGAGTTGGGAGTAGCAGATAGGACAAAAAATATACTTCATGTAAAGAAGGTGTTGACTAAGAAAAACTTGAGTCTGCAACTAAAAGAAAAATGTCAAAATCTAGAGCTAACATTGAACACGTTCTTCAATAGGATTGAGCCTTTAAACCAAAAACGTCTCCCTTCTTTGTTTGTCATCAACGACAAACTCATGGCTAGAGAGCACTACATCAAGAAACTCCAGGGCATAGCCATGGATGCAACAAATCTTTCCAATATCAAAGGCAGCATAACAGGAAAGGCATTGCTGGAAGCTATCAACAATCAAATCTACATTGAGCATGAGGTAAAACATGTTTTTGTGGTTAAACCCACTTTTCAAAAATACAGTGAAGCTGATGAAATACATAGGAGCTTAATTAAGATCAAGGTTCCAGATGAAGAAGCATGGAGTGACCTGTGTGATTATCAGGAGGAACGAGATAAAGATGACTGAAGTGATAGCGTAAATATGAGTAAGCACCAGCCATGTCAATAGAGCCACTACAACAAAATTAATTTCTCAGCAATAAATTCCCTGAAAAAGTGGACCAGGTGTCCCAGTTTTCTCAGCGTGGCCACTTTGTGGTTACACTAGTCAATTTTTTTGTTGTGATTAATAATAGATTGCCATGTGTATAAGGCAATCATTGTCGGTTTCGAGATAAATACTTCATGCATTGGAAGTATTAAGGGGTTGGACCCAAGTCATTTGACCTATCTTTTCTCTTTGGAGGATTGTAATTTTGAGTTGGAGCATCAATAAAAAGGGCCGTTTGCAAGATAATTGATCTATTTTGACCTGGTGATGTCTTCCTTTTTGCGTTGAATGTATCTCTGTTTTATTCATTTATGCAACATTAAGTATTATTGTAAAGTAGAAATTATAGGTTAAGATATGCTGTTGGAGCTGATTATTTCTATTTGTCTTTGCAATCTGAATGTTTTCCTCTGATGTATGATTAAGAAATACTTAATTGTTTTTTAATCATTATTGATATCACTTTTCTTTCATCTCATTTCTCATTCTGCTTTTAGATCGAGTATAAACAATTAGCTTACCTTGTAAATTCTCTTGAAAATTGATGTTACCACTGAGCCTTGACTCCATAGCCCAATGGAAAAGATTCAAATATGATCTACCCCAACCAAACAAACAAACAACCAAGAAATAAAGTAATAAATCTCTTTCATTATTATATCTATCCTAACATATTAGAACACTGAAAATAAATTCAAATCCTAAAAATACAGAGAGAGCCCTCTCTGAGTCTAGGAGGGCTAGATCCTAGACTCCTAAGCGGTTTGATGTATCTTTTGTGACTTTTGTATTGACAATCCTCAAAATGATAGAACAATAACATTACCTATCTATCTTATCAAGCTTTAAACATTTTTTAGCAGTATCACTAATTTATTTTATATAATCGTTATCTTACCAAGGGTTGGTAGTTTTGTTATTCTTTTTATATGACAACTTGATCAAAAACTTATTAAAGGAAGTGAAGAATGTAGTAGTAAAATCATAATACATGTTTTTTTTTTATCCTTGTAAGTTAAGAGGTGTAATTCCCTATTTAAACCCTTTAAGAATAGATCAATTTTACTTTTGTCAAAAATCATGTGCCTTTTATTCTCACAATTCTCTTATATGGGACTATTGTGCATGGAAAATTTTGGAGTTAAGGTCAAAGGTCTATGATTAGAGTTAAGCACGTGGTCATTTAATAGGTCACAATGGAAATAAGGATATTGGATATCACATCATCCATGAAACTACTACTAATCCCATGAAAACAATTCATCTTGTTGGATTTTGGACACTTGATTATACCATTGCAAATTATTAGGTGTTGATAATTACAAAATTTGACTTACTCGGTATCAAATAAATTATTAATTAGGTCTTAAGAGTTTCTTTTGTATTGACTAGCTAAATCAAGGTCGTCATCTAACCATAAAGGATTAGGGTTGGAATCATTGCTCAAAAGGATAGCTTGGTTAGTTACAGTTCCAATGTTAAATTCTCATAACAAGAATATATTAACCTCATGAATATTTTATTCTAGGATATCATAAGGGAATTTTATCTATATTATTCATTATAAAAGGTAGGGTTTATAAGTGCAAAATAACAAAATTAAATATAAATCCTCTTAGCATTAATGTCATAGATTTTGATCCAAATGTACTAATTGAGAGAGTATGTATTATGAAGTTGAGTGAGAGGAGAAACATTCTTCTCTATATATTAGGATATTCCTCCAATCCTCTATGAGGGGATTTATTTTTCCATGCTTAGCATAAGATCAATCCATCTATGTGAGGGACCTTCGACTCATTGTGCTTGAACTCATTTTTAACTGGAAAAACAATATCAATTTCACTTAATATCCAACTTTGTGTAGAACATTTATGCCATGGAATGTATGGAAATCCCAATAAAATATTTGGAGTGTTCCAAATTCCTATTTACTACTTGCATTTTGGTGTTTGTCCCTCAGATAATAGTTTTTTTTATCTCTAATGATTTCATATTTTCCTTCCTTTTTAGCTTCCTTTACCTTTTGAACCTCCTCTAACTTAGATTGGTCTTCTAGAATGCGTTCCTCATTTATAAAGATTCATGTCCCTCTTAAGCTTGGGTTCTTACTAAGTATGCCAAAGTTATGACCAATACAACTTACTCTAAATATGAATCAATCTATCTTTATTCTCGAGTATCTTTCCCAACCTTTTTGTATTTATGAAATAAGTTGTTTCAATTTGTGATTTATTTTTAGTTTTTTTTAGTATTTATTGTTAGTGCATCCTAATATTTTTATTATTTTATATTAAAAATTATAACATTTAAGACTCCTTTGTTATGCTTATGATGTAGCTCAATATATATTAATATTATATATATATATATATTATAAATAAATTCAATTGTTTTTTAATTTTCATTCAACTCTCTAATATCATCTCTCAAAATAGGATCAGATATAATATTTAAAAATCAATTATATTTTTGTATTTGAAACAATAAAAAATATAAAAAGATTTAAAAAGTTATATATAATTACATGTTCGAAACACTATGCAATTACATGTCACAAACACTCAAGTAGAATGCATGATTGCATTGCGAAATCCTAAAAGCCTGAAATCATTACTTTTGAAATGAGGCACTCGGTTATGGTTTCCCTCATACACTTTATTTTAAAGGCATTTTAGATGCTATAAAATCAATAAAGTATCGCCCCTTCTCTTTAGAGCATGGGAATTTAGTCCAACTTTGTCTCTTATTTTAAGTAGAGTTGAAGGTCATTTATAAAATCATTTTATCTATCCCTAAATAGTAATAATATAATTAATAAATGATATTTAATTAGAGTTGAGGCCCTTTGAAAGACATTTTATGCACTTACCATGTGTACAAATAATAAAATAAATCATAAAAATAGCAAAAAAGCATAAAACTTGTAAGCTAGACACACAAGGTTTGTATATAGCCTACGTGCCCTTGTCCCCCTTAGCCAAACATCATCAAAAATCTAACCCATGTTGATTATTTGCATCATGTGGATGTATATCACTTTTGGATTTGGGACTGCATACAGTGAAGTTGCACTTGTCCCTAATTTTTCCCTTAAAGTGCTTGTTCTCAGTGTGGATACCTATGCACCTGGAAGGTATGAGTTTTGATATGCACATATAAGGCATGAATCTTGTTCTTTTTAAATAGATGAAATGTAATTGGCTCAGGAGAAACTTCTTCCAACCAAACTACTTTAAAACCTAAGCAACAAGCGAGTGATTTCAGGAAACAATGGTTGTTTGTTAGTGCACTGCTACCATTTTGGGAAAAACACATGCGAGCTAAAGAAGCTATAATGTTGCATTATTTGTAGCATGGGTATGTCATTTGAATGTGCTGGAAATAATATTGAGAGGGGGGGTGAATTAGTATTATTAATTCAATAATATTTCATTTCACAATCTGATTCATATACGCTACTTCAGTTAATGAAACTTGCGTATATACGCAACTGTATTTAAGGCAACTAGCGTATACCTTGCAAAATTATAATTTAGTTAATTCATCATATGTTAATCTTTAATTTGTGCATCAGAACCATATAAACAGTAACCAGGTGCAATAAAACAGAGCAAACAATCACACACAAGAACACAAGATATAAGGTGGAAACCCAATGTGGGTGAAAACCACCTGGTGCAATCGTCTCTATCTTATTTTAATAAGAAACTTCTTTCTAAAAAAATTTTATACTGGTGCAGTCTTATACCAGTACGCAGGCTTCAACCTGCAGAAGGCTACAACCTTCTCTCGTTCTCTAGCTTCTCCTGGAAGGGAGCTACAACCCCCTAGCTCTTGTACTAGCTGATGTGTTTACTAGTACATAGGTGCTAACCTACAGAAGGCTACAACCTTCTTTTTTCTTCCAGGGACCACATTTCATAAATTTTCAAACTAGATCCATCAACATTATTAATCAAACATCAAATATATCTGCATCAATCAATCTCCTTTGCACCAACCAAAACTGAATCGCTTCTCAGAATGTTGTAACTAGAATACAATAATAGTAACCAGAACCCAAGCTAGAATTGAGAACACTGCAACAGCGAACAGAAGTATGCTACTTCAATATGTCAAACTTGAACACATACAGTGTTTTCCCAAGGAAATCCTGCGTATATGCTGTTTGGATATGTAGAACCAACGTGTATACACGCCTTTTCTAAAGTGAACCTGCGTATAGATCTGTAAATGATGATTTAAACTTTACAACAATTCCAGATCATCATATTTACATATTACAACAGGTGCCATTTATTCAGATAAAATGTCAAAACCACACAAAGATACTTCTCTTCAAGCCTTAAGATCTTGACCCATCAATAGAACGTATCCTTCATCAAGCGCTTAGGTTCATCCTTGATTCAGATCTAGCTGTGCACCATAACCCAATAATCTGTATTCTAGATCTTGCTCTTCATTAGACATTCAATTCATGAGTGCCTTTGCCTAATTATCTTCTCCTCCTTTTATAGTCTTAGGCCTTACTCAATACCGTGGTCCAAAACCACTTAGAAGCAATACATTGGACCAAATACCTAGGGTCAACACTTCAGACAGGATACCTTGGACCAATACCATGGATCAAAATATCATGGACCAAATACCACAGACAAAATACCACGGACCAAAACTAAGTTTTCCAACATGTACGCACCTTTCTTTGCGTGAAAGTTTGTGTGTACATTGTATGCGCCTTTTGTTCTGTGAACCCGCGTGTACACGCGACTTGGACAATGGGGAACCTATGTATACCTCTCTTTCTTCATTCTATGATCCTGAAATGTGATCTATCATCTGAGTGAGTTGCCACCAAGGACAACACCTGTGTCATAGTGCCAAATATGTATCATAATGCCAACAATCTCCCCCTTTGGACTTGATGGCAACCCCAAGTCACTCTCCCCCTTTGCCATCAAGGGCAAAGGATTATGCTCCCCCTAAGTACATGTTGAATTCTCTGATATGATGAAGTGTGTTGTCCATGCTCCCCCTGAATATAAGTAAGGTCCGCAAAAGGATGATTTTATACATACATCATAAATGACCTTCCTATCACCAATGACTCATACATACATCCATCTCCCAACCAAGTGGGGATATATCAATTTTGACTCATCCAGCCAACCAAGTGGGTTCATACCAAATGTTTATACATGTCAAAACAAGAACATTACATCATTCATCCCATGCATAGTGGGGAAACAAGATAGGCCATTTCATGACCTTGAAAATAAAATATATACATGACATAGAGACTAGATATCTAAAACAAGATAGATATCAGCAACTATCATTAGCAGCATCTGTCAATTGCCATCCAGACTAGCAATCATGATCTCCCCCTGAACCTGTTCCACCGAAATCAAAAACCACTATGAATTTGTACCAAGATATTCTAAGATAATGCCAACAATGCATTAGTATAAGTATATGCTCACCCCAAACCTGTGCCAGATGATCTCTGTTAGACCCATATCAAACTCCTTTCATACAATATTTTTCTTCAAACTAACATATACGTGATTGTATCCACAACAACCTGTGTATGTACACAGATACACTTCATGAAACTCGCGTACAACCACTTTTCTCTGAAATAGATAAATTTTAAAAACAAGATGATGCATCAACTACTCCCATCTTCTATCTAAGATATTCAAATGTCTCTCTGGGTAGTGGTGTGGTGAATATATTAGCAACTTGTTCTTTGGAGGGAATATACTCCAATTTGATCTTTTGTTCAAGCACTTGTTCACGTAGAAAGTGATATTTTATGGGTATGTGCTTGGTCTTGGAATGCATGACTGGATTCTTTGAAATATTGATTGCACTTGTATTATCACATAGAATTGAGATGGGTGGAGCACACATGATCTGAATGTCTTGCAATGTTTGCATCATCCAAAGGAGTTGTGTGCAACAAGATGCAACAGCCACATATTATGCTTTAGTTGTATATATTGCAATTGAACTTTGTTTCTTGCTGAACCAAGACACTAATTTGGAACCCATATAGAATGCACCACAACTAGTGCTTTTTCTGTCATCCACGCTACCCGCCCAATCTGCATCTGTATATGCATGAAGTGTAATATCTCTATCCCTAGGATACCATAAACCAAAATTCTAAGTTCCTTGAAGATATTTGAAGATCCTTTTGGCAACCTGAAGGTGTGATTCCTTTGGATTTGCTTCGAATGTTCCAACTATTCCCAATGATGCATGATGTCTGGTCAGGTACTTGTTAGATAAAGCAAACTGCCAATCATGGATCTATAGGTTGGTTGACGTACTGCTGTTGATTCATCATTTGAGTTGAGACTACATCCTGTTACCATGGGGGTACATACTGGTTTGGATTCTTCCATGCTGTATTTTTCCAAGATCTGCTTGAGATACTTGGTTTGTGATAGAAAAATACCATCTTTATTTTGTTGAACTTGTAGGTCGAGAAAATATGTGAGCTCACCAAGCAGGGACATTTCAAATTCTTTCTGCATTACCAAAGAAAATTTTTGACTCATGGCTTCTTCATTGCTACCAAAAATGATATCATTAACATATACTACGAGTATTAGCAATTTATTATTATCAATCTTTGTATATAGATTGTTATCAGTTGATCCTTTTGAAAACCCTTGTTGATGGAGGTATTTGTCAAGACGGTAATACCAAGCTCTTGGAGCTTGTTTTAGACCATAGAGAGCTTTTCTGAGTCTGAATACAAGTTTTGGATCATTTCCAAGGATGGATCCGTCTAGTTGCTCAATATATACTTCTTCTTCTAAGTCTCCATTAAGAAAGGCAGATTGTAAATCCATTTGGTATACTTTGAATTTCTGAAATCTAGAAAGAGTAAGGAACATTCTAATGGCTTCAAGTTTGATAACAGGTGCAAAAGTTTCTTCAAAATCTATACCTTCTTGTTGAGCATATCCTTTACAAACAAGTCTGGCCTTGTTTCTAATAACTTCACCATTTTCATTCAGCTTGTTTTTGAATATCCATTTGGTTCCTATGATATTCTTATCATGAGGTCTAGGAACTAATTCACAAGTATTATTCTTTTCAATTTGCTCAAGTTCTTCATTCATGGCCTTGACCCAACATCCATCTTTGCATGCTTCATTTCCATTTTGAGGTTCGATGGAAGAAGGCAATGCTAGATAGCTTGAAGATTCTGTAATAGTTCTTCTTGTCTGCACACATGCCTCTTTTTGTCCCAAAATTTGAGTCTCAGGATGATTTTTTTGAACATATCTGGATGGAGTATTTTCTTCTGTCGTTATCTGTTCTTTTGGTGCTTCATTGGTTTCTTCTTCTTCATAATTAGTCTGATTTGATGTGGAAGGATGATCCTCATCTACTCCACAATCTTCGGTTTTTACCTACTTTTGATTTTTTCCTGCTTCATCAACCACAACATCAATACTTTCAATAATTTTCCCAAGTATTTTATTATAACACTTATATCCTTTACATCGGGAAGAGTAACCAAGGAGAATTCCTTCATCTGCTCTGGGTTCAAACTTGCCAAGTTTTTCATCAGTCCTTTTGATGTAACATTTGTTTCCAAAAACTTTAAAGTATTTTACAGTAGGAGTCTTACCATACCAAAGTTCGTGTGGAGTTTGAGTGTTGTTTACTTGAATGTTTGCTTTGTTGAGGATAGTGATGGCAGCAAATGCAGCTTCACCCCAGAAGGTTGCAGGAGTTCCAGACTCATTTAGCATGGCATGAGCCATTTGTTGAACAATTATGTTCATCCTTTCTACCACTCCATTTTGCTGAGGAGTCCTTGCCGTGGAGAATTCTCTTTTTATTCCATGTTCTTCACAAAAGTCAAAGAATTCATCCGAGGTAAATTCCCCTCCTCGATCAGATCTAAGACATTTGATTTTGTGATCTGATTCATTTTCAACCAAAGCTTTGAAGGCTTTGAACTTTTCAAATGCTTCATCTTTATGCTTTAGGAGTCCTATCCAACCTGTTTTGGAAAAATCGTCAATGAACAATATAAAGTATTCTTCTCCATGAGGTGACTTTTTCCTTGATGGACCAAATAATCAATATGAACAAGTTCAAGAGGCTTACTAGCTGATCCTTCCTTCTCCAAGAAATGTGCTTTGGTTTTCTTACCAAATTGACATGACTTGCATATTGCATTTTCTGGAATGCTAATATTAGGAAGATCACGAACAACTTGGAATTTGCATGCTTTCCTTATTTGTGGGAAGCTTAGATGCCCCATTCTTTTGTGCCATAGCCAGTCTTCATCATTTTTGCTTAGATATCATTGTTGTTGTCCTCCCTTGAGTATGTATAAGTTGTTTGGAGTTCTTATGCCTTTGATCATGGTTTCTCCTGTATCAAGCTCACGAACAACACATCCATTTGATCGAAATACTACTTCATTTCCTTGATCACAAATTTGACTAACACTCAATAGGTTATGCTTTAGACCATCAACATACATAACATTCCCAACTTTAACCTTTTCTTTTAAAAGAGAAAAACCTTTACCATTTATGACAGCAGGAGTGTCAATTCCAAATGAGACCTTTTTTTCTTTTTCTAAGGCATTGTATGACTGAAGTTTATTTTTATCACCTGTCATGTGTTTTGAGCATCCATTGTCGATGTACTACTAATTCTCTTGTCCTTTTGCATACAAGGCTATACCACATATTTATGTTTGTGGTTCTTTCTTTCTCCATATGTTGGGACTCAATGAACTTTGCTCCTTCTGAGATGTCTCCCGAAATTTACTCTTGCATTTAGAATATTCATGACCGAAGTTGTTACAGATAGAGCATTCTATTTTTTTTTTTGCTAAGTAAAGACTGAACTATTGTATTAAAAAAAAAAAAAGGAAAAATATTTACAAGAGGTATACACCTCTGAGAGCTATGGATCAGCTCTCTGTCAAAAATTCTCATTACAACTGATATTTCTGCTTGTAAGAGCCAGAAAAAAACAAAACCCCAAAAAGAAATGTCTTGAACAGAAATTGTCCAACCTGGACCTATTAAACATGACTAGGATAGACCAACAACCCACAAGAAGGATCCTACCACGAGATCTGAGGCAGGGGACCGAGTTACATAGCTGCTAAGCTTCAGAAAGTGCAAACTATCAAGCCAGGACTGAACAAAAAACAAAAAGAAGCGCTTCGCCTGAGTACAGGCTTACCCCAGAGAAGATGGTGGACCTTTGCTGTTGCCCTTTTTCGCCTCAGCTTCACGAGCCAATGCTCTTTGCTTCCGTTCTTCAGCTGCCTGAATCGGGTCTGGCTCCCAAGAAACCTCGACACCAACAGGGACGTCCTTGATGTTGTCATAGCCAGGAGGCAGCTTGAGATAAAGTTTATAGTCCAGCGAGTCTTCCTCTTCCGCAATTTTCAAGCCACTGCCAGGAGAATCCGTCTGAGTCTTCATAGATCCTTCAGCCGAGGTCATTGGTGCTTTGCGTTTGAGGCTGCGAAGTTCTTTGGCAGCTTCCGCCTGCTCTGCCGAGAAAACCTCAGTGCTATCTCCCTCCATTCGGCTCTGAACCTCTGGATTGTAGGAGGTGTCCTGAGCCTTGGAAGAATTATCAGAGGTGGTGGGCATTTTCTCCCCTGAATCCTGATTGCGACTGTCCTCCATCTCATCCTCCTCATCGAAGATGACTGTAATGCGGGCTCTGATCACTGGTTTGTTTGTCCGACGATGGTAGCAAAGAGTAGCAATTTGAACTACATTTTCCAAATCCTCAGAAGGCGTTGAGGCACCAGAGGGAGGCGAAGCGCACGCTAAGGGAGAAATCCTCTTCGGGCTGGTCTGTCTTCTCTGTTTTGTGCCACTGGACTGGCTTGAGTGACCTCCCCTGCGAGGCGTCTTATAACCACCGCGTGGAGCCATGAGGGGCGAAATGAGCTTTGCACAACCGAGCCAACAGAAATTGACTGATCTGTCCCTGCGACGAGTCCTGCAAATACCGTTATGTATAATCCCCTGCACATTCGTCTGAACTGAGCGCATAATCCTGAGCACTGGGCAAGAGGTGTCGACGCGGATGAGAATTCCGCTTGCAGAATTCCCCTAAACAATTCCCTGAACAATCGCAGGAATAAACCCGGAGCCGGCTCGCATACCTGAACCATAGTTTGTAGGCGCCATGATAAATGCTCTGGCCTCAGAACCTCGAAAAACCTCCTGTCTTGAATGGCTTTTAATGCCCTTGAATGTCCTGGCACCCAGAACCCGATCAAAACCATGGAGACCACCTGGCGGGAGCGTGAAGCCATGTGGCTTGAGCGTGGGGTGTATTGTCATTTCAAATCAATCCTTAACACCCGCATCCGGGTATAGAGCATTCTATTTCATTTTCAATAAGTGAAAAGTTATTGTAGGTCCTTTTCATGATCTCCTGTCACATTCCTTTGATTCCATGCTTCTCTAGTCAGGATGGTTTTGTAGGCAACACATTGAGTAGCTTTGTGTCCAAAGTTATGACATGAAAGACATTGGCCATTAAAGAAGTTTCTGCGATTATCGAATCTACTGACCTGGTGATTGTAGTTTCCATTGACATTCATTCTTGATGCAATTTTAGTATGATTTACCTAAGGTTGGTTGTAACTTATGTTCATCTTTGAAGTAGATTGAACCCGATTTACTTGGTGAACTACTTTATGCCTTTGCTGATGATTGTCAAATTGTTCACTGCTCTTTGCTGCATCAAGATAGCTTTTAGTGGAGGTTTATAGCTTTTGTGCTTGAGATGCTTATTCAGTATATCCAAGACCTATCTTTATCAGAGGAGAACACTGCACTTTGATAATTTCATATAAACTTTCCGATCCTTTAGCAAATCTAAGATTAAGAGCTTTTGTTTTCTCAATATCTTTTCTTAGACCCACAATTTCACATTCTAGTTTTTCATTGTGTTTTTCTCTTTCAATAAGTTGGAATGTCAGAGTATCTATAATCATATTCTTTTCTTCCAAACAGATTTTGAGTTTATAGATTTCTTCATAAAGATCATCTTCATCTAAAGCATCCAAGAAATCATCATCTTCAAAAGCCATCAGAAGTCTATAGTCATTATTATCTTCATCACTATTTGATAAACCATCGCTATCTTCATGTGTATAGTATCTCTTCTTACTTACACTTTGTTTCCTATTCCATTTTGTTGATCCCTTACCTTTATCAAGCTTATCTTTATGAGAACATTTGGTAGCATAGTGATCGACTCTTCCACAAACAAAACATTTGAAAGGTAGTTTACCTCTAAATCTTCTAGAACCCCATTGAAGATTCTTGACAAAGTTTGCTTCATCCTCTTCTTCTGAAACATGTTCTGATTCATTGAGTTCTTCTCTTCGTGAAGCTTTGAATGTGGCTTCTCTCATGTCCGATGGACCTCCTTTTCTCATTTCGAAAGCAGTTAAGATTTTGTGCAGCTGTGTCATAGTGATACTCTGAAGATCATGCCTTTCTTCTATGGAAAAAACTTTTGATTCAAACTTAGTAGACTAGGATCTTAAAACCATTTCAACTAAAGTAACTTCTTTTATCTCTTCACCCAAGTTCTTCATGTAATTAACAATCTCATATTACGTAAGAAGTAATTAGCTATACTTTCATCATTGTTCATTTTGAGAGTTTCATATTGAATTCTAAGAGATCGTAGTTTTGTACGTTTTACCTGATTGTCTCCTTCATAGCTTAGAACAATCTTGTCCCATATTTCTTTGGTGGTCTTAAGCTGCATAAATTTGACAAATTCTGATTGTGACATACTCCCCAATAATGTATTGACAGCCTTGGCATTGGTTTCATATTGCTTTTTACCTATCGTATCTATAGGAATTGCTGATGGAAATGTATATCCTCCTTCTACAATTTCCCAAAAATCTGTTCCAAGAGATTGAAGATAGGTTGTGGTTCTTACCTTCCAATAGATGAAGTTTCTCCCATCAAATATTGGTGGTCTAATGGATCCCTCTCTTTCGTAGTTACTCATGATGATAGATCTTGCTTCAAGCGATCAAGCTTCTTCTACAGGACCTGTTCTGATACCAATTGTTGCAAATAATACTGAGAGGGGGGGGATGAATCAATATTATTAAGTCAATAATATTTCATTTCACAAACTGATTCATATACCTGATTCATATACAGTAATTTAGTTAATGAAACTTGCGTATATACACAATTGTATTTAAGGCAACTAGCGTATACCCTGTAAACTTATCATTTAGTTATAGTTAATTCATCATATGTTGATCTTTAATCTGTGCATCAAAACCATATAAATAGTAACTAGGTGCAATAAAAACATAGTAGGAAATCACACACAAGAACACAAGATATAAGGTGGAAACCCAATGTGGGTGAAAACCACCTGTTGCAATCATCTCTATCTTCTTTTAATAAGAAACTTCTTTTTACAATTTTTCTGTATTGGTGCAGTCTTATACTAGTACGTAGGCTTCAACCTACAAAAGGCTACAACCTTCTCTCATTCTCCAGCTTCTCTTGGAAGGGAGGTACGACCCCATAGCTCTTGTACTAGCTGATGTGTTTACTATTACGTAGGTGCTGACCTATAGAAGGCCACAACCTTCTCTTTTCTTCCAGGGACCAAGTTTCATAAATTTTCAAATTGGATCCATCAACATCGTCAATCAAACATCAAATATATCTGCATCAATCAATCTCCTTTACACCAACCAAAACTGAATCACTTCTCAGAATGTTGTAACCAGAATACAGTAATAGTAACCAAAACCCAAGCTAGAACCCAGAACACTGCAACAACAAATAGAAGTAGCTAAAGAATATTTTTTTAGGTATACACTACTTCAATATGTCAAACCTGCATACATACATTGTTTTCCCAAGGCGATCTTGCATTTATGTTCTTTGGATATGCGGAACCAGCGTGTATATGCGCCTTTGCTAAAGTGAACCTGCGTACATATCTGTAAATGATGATTTAAACTTTATAACAATTCCAAATATCAGTTATACCCAGATCATCATATTTACAGATCACAATAGGCGGTAGTTATTCAGATAAAAGATCAAAACCACACAAAGATACTTCTCTTCAAGCCTTAAGATCTTGACCCATTAATAAAACTTATCCTTCATCAAGCACTCAAGTTCATCCTTGATTCAGATCTAGTTGAGCACCATAACCCAATAATCTGTATTCTAGATCTTGCTCTTCATTAGATATTCAATTCATGAGTGCCTTTGCCTAATGATCTTCTCCTCCTTTTATAGTATTAGGCTTTACTCAATACCATTGTCCAAAACCACTTAGAAGCAATACCTTGGACCAAATACATGGGGTCAACACTTCGAACAAGATATCTTGGACCAATACCATGGACCAAATACCACAAACCCAAACTAGTTTTTCCAACATATACACGCCTTTCTTTGTGTGAAAGTGCGTGTGTACACTGTATGTGCCTTTTGTTCTGCAAACCTGCGTGTACATGCAACTTGGACAATGGGGAACCTACGTATACCTCTCTTTCTTCATTCTATGATCCCAAACTATGATCTGTCATCTAAGTGAGCTGCCATCAAGGACAACACCTATGTCATAGTGCCAAATCTATATCATAATGCCAACAAAATGATTGGGCCAAACATGATAGGATATCACAACTCATATTGGATGGAAAGGAGGTCGAGTGATCTGAGCAATTCCAAGGTAGATTTATCCTTTTGAGCCTAAGTACAGAGTAGGAGGAAATGACTATGGCTTAAAAATGAAAATTAATGCATAGTTCTCAGGTATTCATCTGCAGCTGATAATGTATTATTCGAATGGCAGAAAATAATCACACAAATGGAGTAAACAAGCTCGAAGTAAGTAATATTTTCTTTTTTCATGTGGAAAGTTATATAGAATTTATAAAATACATATGAAAACCTAGTAAATACTAAAAAGAATTAGTAATTTTTTTCCCTATTTTCAATTCTACAATGAATAGGACTTCTAGGGCTAAGGTCCTCACTGTAATCACTTCATATCATGGGAATTTCAATTCATATGTCCTAGTTGAAGTTCATCCATTTTCTTGGAAATCCTCCCATGGACGAGTGATATGGGAATTAATCTCAATATCTACATACAAGAGCAACAATTTTCACATAATCACATAAGATTACTGTAGCAAAAATATAGTCCACACATAATCAAATAGTATTAGTGGAGAAAAAATATAGTTCATATCATTTATTTTTCAAGTTTCTGGATTTTTGAGATAGAACAACTAGTAAATGAACTTATCACTTATTTATTTAAATAGAATTTACTTAAATAGAATTTATTTACTTGTTACACACTCTGTTAACTACTACACACTTTGATTAAGAGAGTATTTATAATGTTCTCTTGATTGTTTGTAGTGTTTCTAGTATTCTAGTAATTTTGGAGCTCAACAGAAATCGATGATGAATACTACTCCACCAGCTTCAGTTGTATCTATTTAGTATCAATATCTACAAAAAACATCTTCCTGTAGTTAGTCCACTATTGCAAGTTGTAGTTAGTTCAAAAGAACCATAGATAAAGCAGTTGCCCTCAAAACAACAAATTAATGTACATATAAGATATGCATTTTTGCAATTAAGAGTAATTCATACAAGCTTAAAACCCAAGGCGAAAAGAAGGAAATTTAGGAAATTCAAACCCAGGGTATGGTGGTGAAGCCTGAAGCATCTCTTCGGGCACCAGTATTGATCCCATTGCATATTGGTTGTAGATTGAATTTCTTACCTTGATCATGTAGAGGAAAATTTAAAGGTTGGAAGAGAGGTAAGAGCACCCATAATTGGAAGAGGCCCTATGTGCTCGCCAGGCAAAGCCCTGATGTCACAACCCAAATTTCCCCATCCCAGATGTCATAAATACTTGGATGTCATAGACTTGGATGTCATAAAGATTGAAATTTAATTAAACTTAAAACTTATTAACATTTACTGTTAGTGAAGTAATGATAATTAATGGTAGCATTACTTTACCGACAAAAATCCTATTGAGAAAAGTTAGTGTATATCCTCACTTTAATTGGGTCAGTGCTTTGGAAAGAGACTATATAATCTTAAACCTTAAACTTTCATTAAAATAATGAAAATTCATAAAAATATTGAAAAATAAATATATGATTCCATAAAATTTTGGTTTAAAGTCCTGAAATCAGTTTTGGTTTATGTACACAATGTAACACCCAAACCAAAAGTAAATTGCAAATTAAATTCCTAAAATCATGTAATACCAAAAATCAAAATATAATTTCAAATTAAATACCTAAATTCATTTAGAATTTACCAGCTACAATTTAAGTAAGAATTTATCAATTTAATACACATAGATCTACCTAGTTTCTATGTTTGAAGTCAATCCTAAGATGTTGTAGCTCCAAATTTGCTCTCGTTACCAAAAGACCAAAACCTCTTTGGCAAATTGGGCATAATATCGATACCTAACACCGAAATACTTCAAAATTTGAAGTAATCTGGCCCTTGTGCTCGAAGGCTTCAAGAACAATGAGGCTCTTACACTGTGTCTCTCTTTGGTAAATTCCTCCTCTACCTCCCTGTGTAAAAATTCCTTATTCCTCCTCCTCCCTCCCCATTTTCTTTCGTCCCCCCTTATATTTCAAACATTACCTTCTTTTCATCCTTCACCACCCCGACAATGATGCATGGATTATTGACGTCTATCCATTACGTGGCTCCTCACAATTGCTAAAGTGGCCCGATCATATTCTTATTCATTGACACTCATCATTTAATATCTCCTTTAATGTGAATATTAACAAGGTTAACTACTTTCTTTTTATATATAAGAAATTTGTAATTTATAATTTTATTAAATTCTACCCTTTTAATATTTAATTTAAAATTTATATGGTTAGTTCTTTTATAGTTAGTACTTTTCTCTTTTAAAGTTTAATAATTTAATTTAGAACATTAAGATTTATATGGTTAATTCATTTTATTTGATAGAAAACATACAATATATACTCTTCTTTGAGTCAATAAAATCCCTTATAATTATATATTTTGAATAACTCACTAGTAATATTAAAATGGTGGTACAACAAATACTCCACAAATATGTTGGTATCTACTTACCACTTCGATAATTAATTCATTACCTTATACCTAGACATTTCTTAGAATTAGTTAGTATGCATACTAGTGCAGTGCATGTGTTACATGAATATATAGCTATCATATACATGTCTTGTATGCATGTTAATATTTCTATATTCTTCATAACTCGAAATAAATAATTACACACAATTAATACATAATCCAAAATTAATTACGAACCCAAAAAACAAATACTAATTACCTAATATAATAAACAAATGATAAAATATAATATTATCCCACGCTTCATGATTGGAAGCTAACCATTATGGTGAGGAATTGAGATAATAAAATTTCAAACCTTTGATCATCTTCCTTAATTTTATTCAAGGAACCTAATAACATAGGATTATCGCTTACAGCAAATTTATAATATTTAAAATAATGTTTTGATGTTATAATATGTATAGCAAATTTAACTTTAATTTTAGAATTTATAAAAAGTGTGTTTTTAAATTTCATTTGATGTGAATAAAACGATTTTATAATTTTACAATATAATTAATATAAAATATTTTGTATTTATATTTGTGTGCATATAAATTGTTTTGTTTTATTTCATCTACATTATTATATTTTATGTCGAAAAATATTTCTTTTGATCAGATGTAATAATTTAATATAAAAATTCTCTTCACCACGTGTTTATAGTGAGAAGTCCGCACTAACATTTAACCTTTAAAAAATTGATTAATTTTTTACTTTTATCTATTTAATGATAGGTGATGTGTCATGTAAATTAACAATATATATAAAATCCAAAAGATTAAAATAAATTGTATTGACTATTGTTACAATAGCAAAACCATATGAGAAGTTCTAGTCTAAATATGAAATTAGTGTATTTAGTTAGTAAGAATTATGATATCTATGGAAGAAATTGAATTAAGAACTAAGGTGGATGTGTTTTAAGTTTTTAATAAGTGTTGAAAGTTATTCTTATCTATTTTATTAGTTTTTGTTATCTGTCGATTGTATGGGACTATAGTAATTGATTGGCGATGTTTAACCATTAATTGACTTGTTTATTATTAGTCATGATGACTTATAAACTAAAGTTTTCAGAGGCATATCGTTTCACCATCTGATTTGGCCTCTTCCCGAGGGGAAGAGGCTATACCCATGATATTTTTCCTATTCTTCATAGGATATTCCATCTATTTCATTAACATTTTATATCAGGAAACTATTACTAACATTAGTTCATAAATATTAAATGTTATTTTATAATCTTGGAACATGACTATAAAACCATAATAGAGACAGATGGCGTAGAACAAGAACAAATGGCGTTGTGCATGTGATGGCCTAGAACAGAGACAGATGGCATTGTGGTTGCTCTGTCCTGTATTTTCAAAGCAATGCAAAATATACCTCTTTGGTTTTGCTTTCCGTTCACTAAGCCTTAGGGATGCCTGTGAGAGCCAGCCTGTCGGTAGGCGATGTTGGATGATACGTCCTCACGCACGTCAGTCTGCACACTGATGGAGGTCGGAGATGTCTTCTATGGAGGGAGGCAGGGAGATTCATAAGCGTCAACCGGATGGAGGTAAACTTGCACAGACCACTACTGCTCCTCCACTCTTTTCAATGTTGATTCATTGTATTACTATCAATGTGCTTCTGTCACCGTGAAAGCAGGGGCCAAGGCAGCTGCAATTGCATGCATAGCTTCCATCATTCCCACAGTGAGTGAATTTTGATAGTGAATCAATCAATCAGTACCGAGTCAAGTTAGTGCCTCGACTAATATTCATATTCATATAATTGGGCATGTTTATTAACTATCGGGTTGGGTTAATGTTAATAATTTACATTTTCTTGTGTTGGGTTGTGTTATATTCTTTCCACGTAGTTAACAGGGGGTTTGAGGGGTACCCGTAACCCCATTTTATGGGGTCCGGGGCATCATCCTGGAAAATCTTGATTTTGGACCCTATGTTAGGTTGGGCGGACCCACCTATGGTTTTGTGCATGATTTTTTGCACATGTTTTTTGGACGTGATGGTTTTTGAGTCCATGGTATTAGACGCGATGGTTTTCGGTCCATGGTATTGGATGCTTCGGCATGTATAAATATGTATTATAACATTGAAAGGAACATAATTAAAAATCAAGCTGGTAGTCCCGATTTTGGGATCCAGGGGAAAATCTCTGTGTATATGTGTTTTATGTGTTATGATCTTGCATTGTATATTTTTGTGTTTTAAAATTCGTATGCAGGTAATTTTTGTACGAGGTTAAAACCTACATTTGGTATCAGAGCTAGTTTTGGCTTCAAGGGGACGCCTTTGTTGCTGAGGGGTTTCGCTCGGCCTGTGGTAGACCCTATTCAATGGGAGATCTACAAGATCGATTCTGGTGGTGAAGGAAGATGGCGAGCGGTGGAAAGATAGAGATCGAGAAATTTAATGGTCAGGGTTTTGAGTTGTGGAAACTTAAGATGGAGGATCTGTTGGTGGATAAAGATCAGTGGATCGCAGTAGATCTAGGTATTAAACCAATGGGAGTGACCGATGAAGAATGGAAGAAGTTGGATCGGAAGGCAAAGAGCATAATACAAATGTGTGTCTCAGATTCGGTATTGCTGAATGTATCAGGGGGAGCTATGACAAAGGCTTTGTGGGACAAGTTAAGGACTTTGTACCAATCTAAGTCTTTGGTGAATGAACTGTTCCTGCGGAAAGAGCTGTATAAATTGAGGATGAAAGATGGAGACTCAGTGACAGAGCATTTGAATGCATTCAATACCGTGGTAAGTCAGTTATCATTTGTTGATATGAAAATTTCAGATGAAGATAAGTGCATCAATTTGTTGTGTTTTCTACCAGATTCGTGGGATAGTTTGGTTATTGCAATAGGTAGCAATGAACTTGCCTTGCATTTTGATGAAATAGTCTCATCCTTGCTGATGGAGGAGATGAGACGGAAAAATATGGAGAGTCAAAATGGTGATGTCTTGTTTGTACGAGGGTGTACCTAGAACAGAAACAAAAATAAGTCATCGAGTGGGAGATCTAAATTTAAAGGGAGATATAAATCTCCAGGAAAACCTGTAAAGGTGGTGTACTGTAAATGTGGAAAGGAAGGGCACTACAAAAGGGACTATAAATCTAAAGCTCCTAACAAAGGAAAGGGATTTGATGAGGCTCCTTCTGCAGAGGTGAAAACTACCTCAGATGAAGGTGGGGATGTGTACTTGGCTTCTTCAAGTACACATGTAGATCATGAGGCATGGTTGATTGACTCAGGTGCATCCTTTCACTTCACTCCCCATAAAGAGTGGTTCTGTAAGTATGAGAAATATGATTGTGGTGATGTCTTCTTGGGGGATGACAAGAAGGCTAGAATCGTTGGTCGCAAAAAAGTAAAGTTAAAGTTGCAAGGTGGAAGGGTTAGAACGCTTCCAGGTATTCTACATATTCGTGCATTGGCCAAAAATCTGATTTCTGTAAGCAAGCTGGATGATGCAAGTGTAAAAATAGTGTTCGAGAAGGATACCTGCAAGATGGTTCGAGGAGCACTGGTATTGACGCCGGGAGTTCGGACTGGAACTCTGTACAAGCTGCAAGGTAGCATTGTTGTTGATGGGTGCAATAGTTATGTGGTTCCTGAAAGTGGAGCAGAAAATCTAGCGGTCTCTGGAGAGAAGACCGTGTTGTGGCATCAAAGGCTTGGACATATTGGAGAGAAGGGCCTTCGAATACTTCATGGTAAAGGTATGGTAGAAGGTATGAGTAATAGCTCTCTGGATTTTGATTTCTGTGAAAATTGTGTATATGGGAAGCAGAATCGGGTGAGTTTCCCCTCTGGTGGTAAGAGGACGAAACATATATTAGAGCTTGTGCACAGTGATGTGTTTGGACCTGTGAAAGTTCCATCACTGGGTAAGTCTGTGTACTATGTATCATTTATAGATGACTTCTCAAGGAATACATGGATATATTTCCTTAAGAAGAAATCTGAAGTCTTTGACAAGTTTAAAGAATTTAAGGCTCTGGTGGAAAACCAGACAGAGAAGAAGATAAAGGTGTCGAGGACAGATAATGGTGGAGAGTTTTGCAGTAGGGAATTTTGTAAGAAGTGTGGTATAGCACAGTAGAAGACTACTCCATATACACCTCAGCAAAATGGAGTTGCAGAAAGAATGAATAAGACATTGATGGAAAGGGCAAGAAGCATGCTCAGTGGTGCCAGGTTAGGACACGAATTCTGGGTAGAGGCGGTGGTTACTGCATGTTACCTGGTCAACAGGTCACCTTCATCAGTGTTGGATGATAAGACTCCACAAGAGGTATGGACTGGTAAGAAACCCTCTCTTTCACATCTGAGGGGATTTGGATGTGATGCATATGTACATATTCTAAAGGAGAAATGAACCAAGTTGGATAGTAAATATGAAAAGTGCATCTTTATTGGGTATAAGGATGGTTTAAAGGGTTATAAGCTTTGGAACCTAGTAACAAGGAAGGTAGTGTATAGCCGAGATGTCGTGTTCAGAGAGGTGAAATATATTATTAAACATGAATTTAAACCAAAGGAACCCGAGAAGATAGAATTTGAGCTAAAGGAGGAATAATTAGACTCTACAGTAGAGGAGGAATCAAAAGATGAAGAGCCACAAACTCCGGTTGTAAGAAGATCAGTTTGAGAAAGAAGACACAGAAAGGTATAGTCCATCTGTTTTCTGTTCAAATTTTTCTTTATCCATTGCTGATGACAATCCCAAAACTATGAAGGAAGTGGTAGATTCAGGGGATGGAAAACTCTGGAAAGAGGCCATGTTGGGTTGTGTTATATTATTTCCGCGTAGTTAACAAGGAGTTTTAAGGGCGCCCGTAACCCCACTTTATGGGGTCCGGGGCAGCGCCCTGGATAATTTTGGTTTTGGACCCTATGTTAGGTTGGGCTGCCCCACCTATGGTTTTGTGCATGATTTTTGCACATGTTTTTTTTGGACGCGATGGTTTTCGGTCCATGGTATTGGATGCTTCAGCATGTATAAATATGTATTATAACATTGAAAGGAACATAATAAAAAAATCAAGCTGGTAGTCCCAGTTTTGGGGTCCAGGGAAAATATTTGTGTATATGTGTTTTATGTGTTATGATCTCGCATTGTTTATTTTATGTGTTTTAGTATTCATATGCAGGTAATTTCTGTACGGGGTTAAAACCTACATTTGGTATTAGAGCTGTTTTGGCTTCAAGGGGACGCCTTTGTTGCTGAAGGGTTTCTCTCTGGCCTGTGGTAGACCCTATTTAGTGGGAGATCTGTGAGATCGATTCTGGTGGTGAAAGAAGATGGCGAGCAGCGGAAAGATAGAGATTGAGAAATATAATGATCAGAGTTTTGAATTGTGGAAACTCAAGATGGAGGGTATGTTGGTGGATAAAGTCCAGTGGATCGTGGTAGATGCGGGTACTAAACCAATGGGAGTGTCCTATGAAGAATGGAAGAAGTTGGATCGGAAGGCAAAGAGCACAATATGATTGTGTGTCTTACATTTAGTATTACTGAATGTATCAGGGGAAGCTATGGCGAAGGCTTTGTGGGACAAGTTAGGGACTTTGTACTAATCTAAGTCTCTGGTGAATAAACTGTTCCTACGGAAAAAGTTGTATAACCTGAGGATGAAAGATGGAGACTCGGTGACACAGCATCTGAATGCATTTAATACAGTGGTAAGTCAGTTAGCATTTGTTGATATTAAAATTTTAGATGAAGATAAGTGCATCAGTTTGTTGTGTTCTCTAACAGATTCGTGGGATAGTCTGATTATTGCAATAGGTAGCAATGCAACTGCCTTGCATTTTGATGAAATAGTCTCATCCTTGCTGACGGAGGAGATGAGAAGGAAAAATATGGAGAGCCAAAATGGTGATGCCTTGTCTATACGAGGCCAGACCCAAAACAGAAACAAAAATAAGTCATCGAGTGGGAGATCTAAATCTCCAGGAAAACTTGTAAAGGTGGTTTGCTAGAAATGTGGAAAGGAAGGGCACTACAAAAGGGACTGTAAATCTAAAGCTCCTGACAAAGGAAAGGGATCCGATGAGGGTCCTTCTGCATAGGTGAAAACCACCTTAGATGAAGGTGGGGATGTGTACTTGGCTTCTTTAAGTACACATGTAAATCATGAGGCATGGTTGATTGACTCAGGTGCATCCTTTCAATTCATTCCCCATAGAGAGTGGTTCTGCGAGTATGAGAAATATGATGGTGGTGATTTCTTCTTGGGGGATGACAGGAAGGCTAGAATCGTTGGTCGCGGAAAAGTAAAGTTGAATTTGCAAGGTGGAAGGGTTAGAACACTTCCAGGTGTTCTACATATTCCTGCATTAGCCAGAAATCTGATTTCTGTTAGCAAGATGGATGATGCAGGTGTAAAAACAGTGCTCAAGAAGTATACCTGCAAGATGGTTTGGGGAACACTAGTATTGATGCGGGGAGTTCGGATTGGAACTCTTTACAAGATGCAAGGTAGCACTGTTATTGATGGGTGCAATAGTTCTGTGGTTCCTGAAAGTGGAGCAGAAGACCATCCTATGGCATCAAAGGCTTGGACATATTGGAGAAAAGGGCCTTCGGATACTTCATGGTAAAGGTATGGTAGAAGGTATGAGTAATAGCTCTCTGGATTTTGATTTCTATGAAAATTGTGTATATGGGAAGCAGAATCGGGTGATTTTCCCCTCTACTATTAAGAGGGCAAAAAAGATATTAGAACTTGTGCATAGTGATGTGTTTGGACCTATGAAGGTTCCATCATTGGGTAAGTCTATGTACTATGTATCATTTTATAAATGACTTCTCAAGGAATACATGGATATATTTCATTAAGAAGAAATCTGAAGTCTTTGACGGGTTTAAAGGATTTAAGGCTTTAGTGGAAAACCAGACAGCGAAGAAGATAAAGGTGCTAAGGATAGATAACGGTGGGGAGTTTTGCAGTAAGGAATTTGAAGAATTCTGTAAGAAGTGTGGTATAGCACGGCAGAAGACTACTCCATATACACCTAAAAAAAATGGAGTTGTAGAAAGAATGAATAAGACGTTGATGGAAAGGGCAAGAAGCATGCTCAGTGGTGCTGGGTTAGGACAGGAATTCTGGGCAGAGACGGTGGATACTGCTTGTTACCTAGTCAATAGGTCACTTTCATCAGCGTTGGAGGATAAGACTCCAAAAGAGGTATGGATTGGTAAGAAACCCTCTCTTTCACATCTGAGGGTATTTGGATGTGATGCATATGTACATGTTCCAAAGGAGAAATGA
>APFE030214249.1:0-18904 GCA_000404065.3 Pinus taeda | reverse complement strand
AGATGGATGTGAAGAAAACATTTCTTCACGGGGATCTGGAAGAGGAGATCTACATGAAGCAACCTAAAGGCTTTGCGGTGAAGGGTAAGAAAGAATTGGTATGCAAGTTAAAGAAGTCTCTATATGGGTTAAAGCAATCACCAAGGACCTGGTATCAGAAATTTGATACATTTATATGGGGACTTGGCTTCACTAGAAGCAAAGCAGATCATTGTGTGTATTTTAAATTAATTGGTGACCATGTTATTTATTTGGTCTTGTATGTGGATATATGTTGCTGGTTTGAATTGACAAAGAAATTATCCAGGATTTTAAGACCCAATTGTCCTCCAAATTCGACATGAAAGATATTGGTGTTGCAAACTATATTTCAGGCATGGAAATTAAAAGAGATCGAGAAAAGAGGAAGCTCTGGTTAAACTAGAGGAAGTATGTCGAGACAATACTGCAAAGGTTTAATATGCATGATAGTAAACCAGTGAAGGTTCCTATTCCTGTAGGTGTGAGGCTATATGTTGATCAATGTCCCAAGACACAAGAAGAGGAAGAGGACATGTTCCATGTTCCATATGCAAGTGCAGTCGGTTGCCTGATGTATGCAATGGTCTGTATTAGACCAGACATTGCACATGCAGTGGGAGTATTGAGCAAGTTTATGTCAAAACCAGGAAAGGATCATTGGACAACAGTGAAGCAAGTTTTTAGGTATTTGTGTGGCACTAGTGATTATGGTTTGTGCTACCAAGGAAGACCAAGATTGGACATAGTGTTGGATATTCGTGGCTTTGTTGATGTATACTGGGCTAGAGATCTGGATCAGAGAAGATTTACAAGTGGGTATGTGTTTAACCTATTTGGAGGTGCAGTCATTTGGATGAGTAAGAAACAATCTATAGTGGAACTATCAACAACAGAGGCAGAATATATGGAAGCCACTCATGCAAGCAAGGAAGCAGTTTGGTTGTAGAGATTGTGTTCAAGTATGGAGTTAGTACAGGAAGTTATAACCATAGACTGTGACAGCCAAAGTGCAATTTTCTTAGCAAAGAACCCTGCTTATAATTCAAGGATAAAGCACATTGATGTTCAGTATCACTTTGTGAGGGATATGATACAAGACAAAAAGGTGTTGTTGGTAAAGGTGGACACTTTGAAGAATACTGCAGATGAATTGATAAAATCTGTGAGCTCTGAGAAGCTCTCCTGGTGTAGAGAAACAATGGGCATTTCAGGGCTGGAAAAATGACTAAGCTCTCCTGTGGCCCCCTGTGGAAAGAAAACAAAAAGTGGGAGAATGTTGGGTTGTGTTATATTCTTTCCATGTATTTAACAAGGGGTTTGAGTGGTGCTCGTAACCCCACTTTATGGGGTCCAGGGCAGCACCTTGGAAAATTTTGACTTTGGACCCTATGTTAGGTTGGGCGGACCCACCTATGGTTTTGTGCATGATTTTCACACATGTTTTTTGGACGCAATGGTTTTTCAGTCCATGGTATTGGACGCGATGGTTTTTGGTCCATGGTATTGGATGCTTTGGCATGTATAAATATGTATTATAACATTCAAAAGGAACATAATGAAAAATCAAGCCGGTAGTCCTGGTTTTGAGATCCAGGGGAAAATATCTGTGTATATGTGTTTTATGTGTTATGATCTCGCATTGTTTATTTTCTGTGTTTTAGAATTCATATGCAGATAATTTCTGTACAGGGTTAAAACCTACATCTTGGAGCAAGGACGATTCCTTGGGCGAGAGCTAATCTCAACTATGTTGCACAAGCACTCATCATATATACAAGCAAGTCAATAATTACATTGAATAATGGATATTCCCACATTGGAGTTGTTTAATTCTCCTTAGTTTCTATTAATGTTTTTACATGAAAATTTTGCAGGCTGCATTAATCTACTATTATAATCTTAAACTAATTTACTAAAATTATTGAATAGTTATGCATTCATCCATCCTTTTATCAAGAAATATTAATTACTAAATTGTTTGCTTACAGTGTTTCGCTTGGACTCGGCACAATGCTACATATTTTTCCATTTCCATTGCCACTCTCATTCATCTGGTTAATTGGCTGACCTCTCTCATTATGATGATTAGGGCATGCACTGTATGATGATGTTGTGTTGTATGTACTTTGGTTGGCAATGAGTGGATCGACTTATTTCATTGTAGCGAATAAGACCATTCTCAAATCTGCATGGAGAAACTCCTTCCATGAACAAATGGAAAATAGACGTGAAGAACACAGGGCTTTAGGGCTTGAATTTATCATATTATTTTCTCTTTTCTAACAATTTGAAAATTTCTCTGTAATTATGAACTCAAAAGGTGGCATAAAAAGGGAAAAAAAAAGGGAAATGATACCGACTTGATCAATTGCAGAGGGATTTTTCCTATGGTGAAAAGTAGAAACCAGTATTGCTAAGGCATGAACATGATTCATACTAACAACAAACTGATCCTGCAGCATCCTGGCATGCTCATAGCACATACTAACCAGCACATCCTTTCTCCTTTCAATGATATCATGTATTCATAGAAAAAAAGATATACACAAATACTATGAATGCAACCAAAACCCATATAGCTAGTGCCTTTGTGTGCCATGTTTGTCCAATCTGTGGACAGGCTAACGAATTATGCTTCTTTGTAGATCTCAACCACCACTTGACAGCTAAATTTGTGGAACCATCACCATTATGGTTCATATTCATGTTCTTACTTGTAGAAGCAGAGAGTAAGCCAGTGCCATTAGTTAACGTCTTGGCTTCCAGAGAGCAAGTCATGATGTTACACATTTGAAGATAAACTTCCCCAAGTCAAATGACAATGAAATTTTAGTACATTAAGATAGTAGTTGTAGTTTAACCTCAGCCCACGTTCTATTTTTCGACACCAGCTTCCAACCCAAACCAATATAAACTAAACTTATGGTGAAATATTAGCAGCTTCTAAGCCATGGTGTGGAAGCTATGCTGGATTATTGTATTGAGATATAGAACACATGGTAGTTTTGCAAACAAACTGCCCCCATCTTTAACAGAAATTATCAAATGGAATGGAGAGAATGCCATGTACTAGTATTCTCTATTGTAATGGGTGCCAATCCTTTCACTTCAATAGGCCATCTAACCTAGAAGCCTGGTCTAATCGATATCCTACCTACTTATTAGACTTCACAATACTGCTCTTTCGCGACTGAAAGGACCACGCCCACCTGGGATTCAATATGGGTAGTCTGATTCTGACGTAAAAGTTGTGATTTTAGGGGGGGGGGGGGGGTCAGTATGATTGCAACGACAGTATCCAAAAGCCCACACAAAGAAAAGGCTGAGCTTAAATTCAACCTAACAATGTATGTTATCCTAGAATGTTGTTTCTTTCTTTGGCGATGATCATTCTTGGCACAATTAGGAGCTCTCAATAAGCAAAAAGAAGACATCAAAAATGGAATGGATGAATTTATAAAACTAGAGTTCCATTACTACATGCGATTCCAAGAGCCGGTGGACGTAATAAGGCAGGTTTAATAAGGCATTTGGTATGCATGCAAATTTCCATTCAGCATGAACGATACGTGGCTGTGTTTGTCATGATAAAACAATCATGTGGGTGCCACTATGCTTCTTGACTTACTTCCTTCTTGCTTTGACACTAGAATAGGACTACGAGATCTTCATTTATGACGTGGCGTCTCTGGCCTTGCATGATGTGGTTGGATTCAGGAAGTGGTGTGCAATATCGTTCGGTGGTTGGATTTAGGAAGTGGCGTGCAATATGGTTCGGTCGGGAAAAATCTTCAACTGGAATTAAAATTTTGTTCTTCAAAATCGAAGGAACCAAAATGATCATAACAGAGAAGAAACCTGAATTCTTCTCAAGCCCACAAAACTAAAAGTCTCGATAGTTTAGAATCCAATGTAAATCTTGTACCTTTCTTCCTCTTTCCTCAAGAATTGTTATGAATGAGGCTATCAGATACATAACCATCTCTAGAAGCAGTAGCATTAGCAACTAATTTGCAAGGCTCCATAGCTTAAGCTGAGGTCAGGCTGTTATTAGAGGAAAAGGCATTGTTGGAATAATGCAACAAATTTCCCATACTCATACTCTTGCGTATGCGCCCATCAGTTAGCCGAACTCCAAACAATTTCACACCATGGTTGGGGCATGTTTTGGAATTATGGCCATTGTGCCCACAATGCAAACACTTCCTTGTCATGTTTACTGGCCTTGGAATTAATTAATCAAAAACCAATAGAGACAAAAAAAAAAAAACAGACAAAGCCCAATTCATAAAATTCGGGCTCCTCATGTCTCTCTACTTCGGCTCTAAGCTTGTCTTAGTCATCTCTTCTCTTGATATGGAAAGGGAGTTTATGAAGACTCATGATCTGCTTTTTGCCAACAGACCTCCAATAATTGCAGGTAATTACTGGTTGTATAATTCTTAGAGCAAGCAACATGAACATATATATGAGCTATAAATTATAAATTCCTTCCAGTTAAGGCAGGGGCTAGCTGCCACACAACCCCACTTATTTTTTTATGCTTTTAGAAGTTTTGATAGATTTAGGTTAAATATGTGTTATATTCATGTTCATTAAATTTTGCACATATTTTTATATGTAATTTAGTGATATTTTTTTCTCAAAATAAATAACATAATATAATTATAAATGATAATGGTGAATGTTAATATAATTTTGATATTTTTTATTATATTTTTGTTTTTTATGACATCGATTATTTAATGTTGGTAATATTGATAGTTTGAAGATATTGGTATTTTTTTTGAATTAAAAAACTTTATTGCATTAGAATGTTTTTAAAACTAGAGTATAATGTTTTTTATTTTGATTATGTATGGGGATTCTCACTACCTCCATGGGAATGAGGAGAATCATCTACATATCATCCACAACGGAATCCTTAAAAAAAATTAGACATTATAATTAGACAATACAAAACATAGGAAGAACACATATATACTAGCAAATATGTCAGCCATTAAGAGTCAAAAGAAGAAATAAGAGTTGTGTTCTCTACACTCGAACTAGCAGGAGTAGCAATATCAGAGTCATTTTGAAGATTCCCCTCTATGTGGGCTAGCCTTGCATGGAGCCTATCCATGAAAAGATGATGATTCCTCAACATCCTTTTAATGTCCTCCCACGAAGAAAACACATTGTATCTTCCACGTGTTTTTCCTTTAGCACCAAGTCTAGTAAGTTCTTCATTTTCAGTGTAGTGCAACTATGTTAAGGTACCACTTTCTCCATCCCTTGGTGTGACTGGGGCCGAGAACCTAGCAAGAAACCTCCTTCAATATCTCAAAATCAAAATAATATTGCTTCTCTAATCCCACCATGGTTTCCAAGTTTCTACTTTCTTGTCGAGTCTCAAGAGGAACATCACTAAAACAAGTCATGTTGAATCCTGAGCAAATAGTTGGGTCCTGTGTTGGTCCTGAGAGTTGTTGCAGCTACCGCCCATCCTATTATGGGTGTGTTGCAAAGTGGTAGGGTATTAATCCTCAAATTTACACATAAACACCCATGACTAGCAATCTAATGTGAGTACCAACCTACAACATAAACACTTGTAATACACAAACTAACTATAAAACTAGTATCGACTCTAAACAAATGACACTAGACCTAGCCAAAGGATGAACCGCTCTAACCAAACACACAAGGGAGAAAGTCACCTTCTCCACTAAAACCTGCAAAGCTCCAAGAATTCAATAAAGGCCACAAACAAACCCCAAGAAAAGGATTACCATAATTAAATCCCCCTTTTTTCAACTAGGTAATCAAAGCTATGAGAATCTACATGAAGATACGTTGCATAGATTTCAACACTCGTTGACTAGGTAATAACTCTTTCACTTCCAACCAAGAAAATATAGAATAGGGACCAATTTCCACCAAAACAAACTCAAACCCCAACAAACCAAATTTAACTATCATACTAACTAGATCAGGGCCAATATTACTCGATAAAATGACAGAAAATTTGAGGGAGAAAATCTAGGAAGAACAAGACCTGAGTAGCCAAGACATAATTGATAAGGAGGGGCATCGTTTGAATTTTTTTACCTGATATCAACTCCTTCTGCAAATATCCACCACCTCGATATACTTTCGATACTCTCGACCACTTGTCAAACCCTGAATATAGCACAAAATTTTCAGCACAAGAACTAGGCTCAGATGCCAAGGACAGGGAGGTCGTCTCATCAGCCTCGCTCCAAACCCAACCTCGCTTACATACCACCAGGTTTAAATTTCTCCTCAGCACCCTTTGCATCCATTTAAAATTCATATCTAGCACTGCATGCAAATGCATGCTAGGGGTGCGTTGTGCCCATTGCCCTTTACTGTGCATAATGATGGAAGGGTGTCGAGCTTCCCCCCAATACTCCCTCTCATTCTTTATGCCCACCCCCATTAGGGAGAACATGTTGGTATATTAATAATATCTATTTGATTAACTTATTTTTGATGTGGATAACTATTTATTTGATGAAATATAATTTGATGTGTATTTCTTAATAGTACTGATGTTGATTTAATGGTTCAATAATATTGATTTGGTGACAAAGATGTTTTGATTTTCTAACTTTCATTAATATAGGTGCATTTCATATTTTAGCACAATGTATGATATTGTTGTTGATATTGATCATATCATTTGATCAACACTAGTTTAATGTTCTTCATACTAATTGGATGATTTGTGGATGACCTTGATGATATTAAAGATTAGATGTTAATACTCTTATTGAACTGAATCTATTGATTCCCCTATTGGTCTTAGTTCACTATTGATTGATACAATAATTATGCTTTGATTATATACTATTAATTTTTTTAAATCTTGTGAATGAATGATAATAATGGTATGGTGAGAATGATCATTTGAGGCTTTGATGAGTTGAGGAGATAGTAATGATTTGCTAGTATTGAGGATGATCATAATGACCGGTTGACATGGAAATGTTATTTAACTCAAAAATATTGATCAGATAATAGTATCAACAATGTTTAACAGATTTGAAGTTCGATGATGATAATATGATATCTAAATCATTGATGCATGAGTAGACCGATGATGATCTTATGAAATTAATGATGATTGATGTTGTATTGACAACATTAGAATTAATTGAATTAATAATGATGTGTGGACATTAATTATGTTAACTTGATGACCTTGAATGTGATGATGACTTATTAAGCACATTTATGATACATGGTTGATGATGTGATTTGGTGCTATTACCAATGTTTTAATGACATGGATACACAAATTGATAATACTAGTGACTTGTTAATAGTCAATGATGTGGATGATATTGATGGGATGTTGATAATATCAATAATTGGGTGATAATTCCATATTTGTAGACATTAATGATTCAGTGATGACTTCAGGGTGTTTGTGATGCTTTAATAAGGATGATGATATGATGATAATTTTTACACCCTCCAGTACATGGTAATGACTATGTAAGTTTTTGGTTCTAGTTGTTCATAATGACAACTAATATTATATATTATAGATGACGATTCCTTACTAATTATTGTTATTTTCTTATGAGTATCACCCTTAGGAAATAATGGCAGATATTTCCTTAATGATTAGTTGTCAATGAATTACACTTCAGTAACATGTGGTGAGTATTCCCTTATTAGTTATTATTAAGCATGTTGTTTTCCCATGGCTATGACCAATACTCTTTGTGTTTTCTACCCTTGTTAGGATGACTGTTTATTTGGTATTTACTTTGACACGCATGTGTGACCTAACAATTATACAATTGATGGCTTAAGGTAAGTAATTCTTAATTTATATCCTTGTACTCTTATCTAGGACAATTTCCCTTATTTATATTTCATGATGTTGCTTCTATTAGTGATTGAAGTGGGATATACCTAGACACTTATCTAATTTCCTATATTGTGATTAGCACAATTGTCTCCTAAAATGATTATTTAATTAGTGTTCATGTTCTTGATAATAATTATGTATCCCTAATATTCTTGGTATGTAACATTTGGTATCCTTTGTGTTGACTATATATCATTACTATTCTTGATTAAGTAGCATAGGTAATCTTGATGATCACCCGTAGTATTGATTATCATACTAATTATGACTTAACATGATTGGACCTCATTTTATATATATATATATATATATATATATATATATATATATATATATATATTTATATATATATTAATATATATATATAATATATATATATATATATCTATATCTATTATCTATATATATATAATATATATATATATATATAATATAATATATATATATATATATTATTAATATATATATAAGACACTTCATCTTAGAATTTTATTGATTTATATCCATTAGTATTTCAGAAACATTGATCTTTGATAGGACAAAACATAGATATAAATATAGAGAAATGCACTCAAAGGAAGGACTCATGACTTAATGAGGAAAATTTCTATTATTTTTACCAATTGTATGTGAAAAATAGTAGTTTCATATTATTTAACTAGCTGATATAAATAGTTAGCTTCTCTAACTTACTCTCTGTGGAATAAATATTTGGGAGTGTGCCTACATCATTCAGGGGCACTTAAGCTCAAATTATGTCTTGCTCATTGTGCCATTTTTGGGCCCAATTTTGCAAGACATTACCACTGCATATGAATAGAAACCTCAAGGACTAAACAAGGTAGTAAGATCATTGTAGAGAAACATGTACATACTGAGCATGGTTGCAATCACCAAGGGTCAAAGGTCATAGTAAGTTCTTTTCTTAGGGTTGCACCACATTAAGTGTGTTAGTAATCACTTGGAGCTAAGGGTGGTAGTAAAAATCCCACATGCCATAATCCCATGGGGTTGGTAATTTTGCAGTTCAAGAGACCTTTCCACCATAATGAGTCTAAGCAAATATGAATATAATAGATGATAAACCTTTGAGGTCTATGTGAGTCAATTGTAGAGGATGTCACTAGTAAGTGTATTTATAATGTTAGGTCCCTATACTACTAGTGTAAATCCTTATTGTTATTATTACAACTGCCTTATTATATTATTGTGCCCATTTAGTCCCCATATTGTTATTATTGTGCCCCATAGAGTCCCACTATTGTTATTATTGTGGCATTACATTATTAGTGTTATGTCGGCTCTGATTATATTATGGCCCCTTAGACTTCTACATATAGAAAGGAGGTCTTGTCATTTGTATCATCTAATAATTGTTCATTTGTGTAATGTAAAGGAGGTTTCCCCCTCGAAGAGGCTTATTTCTAAGGCATTGATCTATCTTTTCTATATTTTTGTGATATGGTTTCATAACATTTGTTATTAGAGGAAATTCTAGAGCTTGACATACTCCCCCACTCTAAACAGTTGTCGTCCTCAACAAAACCATCGTACGACATTGCAAAGTGTCACTAGCTCCAACATCCAAAGATGCCCATGCTTCCTGCCTCTTCTCTGCCATTACACAAACCATAAAGGCTTATGTCTCCATAAATCAGAAAGTCTCCTCAATCCATGATCATCAACCACATCCATTGCAATCCCCACATGCTGCCCCACTGTGGAAGGTTGGTCCCTCCAACTCAAGCTACATGCTTACCGCAACATATCATGTCGACCTCATGACATATTGATTGTTGTGATGGGTCTACTTAGTTGGACAACATGGGAAACGTGAGTCATGGACATCAAGTTGGAGACATGGAGCATGGCAGTCTTATGCAGGGACATTATGTAGGAGCACTTGTAGAGGTGTCACTTATGGGCATCCAATGAGGAGTGACAAGGTAGGGATGTTGTGTAGGTGGATTTGTTGATGTGACATGGAGACATTTTACTTATGAGCCGATGGGGATGTTGTGCACTCTTGTACAGCAAGGCCATGGACTTGGGTGGAATTGTGAGCAGACATGGAGCATTCCTACTACACGGCAAGCTGAGGCATCTTGCAGAGACCTTTTGGGCCAAGACATGTATGCTTGCCTGGGTGTTGGTTGGAGATGACTCATGGAGCTCATGATGACATGAGGTTGTGACTTTTGGGGAAATCAAATTATGGCAACAAGGAATTCTACACCTCAAAACTATAAAGATGGAAGTGTTGTTTCTTTTAGCCTTCCATAACCTACAAGGGTGACACCACAAAAATTGGAAGAAAAAAGAGTAAAAGGATATTGTTACAATTGTGATAACAAATACATTAAAGGTTATAAGTGTGCTGAGAAGAAATTATTTTACACTGATTGTGAAGAGGAGGAAGAAAACGATTAGAAAACATCAAAAGAAGAGGATATACACCAGGACACAGCCCCAGAGAAAGAAGAAATGAATCTGACCATATCTTGTAAAACATTGGAAAGAATTACCACTCCTCAAACTCTCAAGATAGAAGGACATATTAAGAAGAAAAAGGTTCAAGAAGTGAAAGATCACATTGAGAAAGAGGAAATGAATCCGACCATATCTTATAATGCATTGGCCAGAATTACTACTCCTCAAACTATCAAGATAGAAGGACATATCAAAAAGAAAAATGTTCAAGAAGTGAAAGATCACATTGAGCATCAAGAAATGAATCCGACCATAACTTGTAATGCATTGGAAGAAATTACCACTCCTCAAACTCTCAAGATAGAAGGACATATCAATAAGAAAAAGATTTAAGAAGTGAAATATCACATCAAGCATCAACAACAAGTTCTCCAACATTTAAAGGATAACACCACTTTGGTGTAGAATTAAATGAAACAATAGGGAAATCAACATCACAGTGAAACAAGTTTTTATGTAGGCGATTGGGTACTTTTATGGCTACATCTCAAGCAAGCTATTTATGAGAAGGAAATGTTGGCAATACTACATACACTTAAGAAATGTCAACCTTACCTAATGGGAAGACACTTCAAGGTAAAAATGGATCATAATAGTCTTAAATAATTTTTAGAAAAAAATATTATCTTTAGAAGAACAAAAAAAATGGGTCACAACTATGTTGGGTTATGACTTTGAAATCATCTACAAAAAAGGAAAGAAAAATGTTGTTGCATATACACTCTCAAGAAAGGATGAGGATGTGGAAGCATTGTTTTGTGCTATTTCTATTATCCAACTAGATTGGATAAACGAAGCAAGGGATGAATGGAAGAAGGGCGAAGTGTGGCCACTCGTTCAAAAGTTGCAAAAGATCCCAGTTCAAACAGTATTGCGAGAATTTGACAAGGAAGGATAAATCATATTGGAACCTGAAGCAGTCATAGAACTGAGAAATCAACAGCTACAAAATAGATCAATTTCAGAGTATCTCATCAAGTGGAATATCTTACCCGCTAAAGATTCCACATGGGAGGACAAGAATTTATACAGAAGCATCAAGAACTACTCAAGCATTGAGGACAACACTTTTTGAAGGAAAGGAGCATGTTAGGTCCCCATACTACTAGTGTAACCCCTTATTGTTATTAGTACAATTGCCTTATTATATTGTTGTGCCCATGTAGTTCCCATATTGTTATTATTGTTCCCAATAGAATCCCACTATTGTTATTATTGTGCCCTTACATTATTATTATTATGTCGGCTTTGATAATATTATGGCCCCTTAGAATCCTATATATAGAAAGGAGGTCTTGTCATTTGTATCATCTAAGAATTGTTCATTTGTGTAATGTAAAGGAGGTTTCCCCCTCGAAGAGGCTTATTTCTAAGGCATTGATCTATCTTTTCTATGCTTTTGTGAGAAACATGTACGTACTAAGCATGGTTGCAATCACCAAGGGTCGAAGGTCATAATAAGTTCTTTTCTTAGGGGTGCACCACATTAAGTGTGTTAGTAATCACTAGGAGCTAAGGGTGGTAGTAAAAATCCCACATGCCATAATCCCATGGGGTTGGTAATGTTGCGGTTCAAGAGGCCTTTCCACCATAATGAGTCTAAGCAAATATGAATATAATAGATGATAAACCTTTGAGGTCTATGTGAGTCAATCGTAGAGGATGTCACTAGTAAGTTTAGTTATAATCACTAAATATGGGAATGGTAGTATTATCCTTGTATCTCGTAACCTATGAGTAAGGGAATGAGGTATCTACAAAATAAATGGTCATGTTCCATGAACTTCATCATCTCATCAATTTTTATCCTTACTGATGAGTCCCAATATTACAACAGGAATGTTGCAACTCCTAAGGCTACCAACTTTAATTGATCAATACAAAGTTCTTACAACATTAAGAGGTGTTGGTGCTATACACACAACAAGAGAGATTCTGCTTAAGCTGATCTAAAGTAATGAATTGAATTGAGGTGTACAGAGAACAATTTACAAAGTCCAATAAAAGACAAACTACATAGCTTATATTTGCAACAAAAGAGATGACTGAGGCATAACATGTTCTACCACATGAAAGAAAACCTAATCTATTTATATGAAATTAAATTCTAGAAAAGAGATCCTAATTTATCTTGAAAAAATTAAAAGGAAGAAAGATAACCCTAATCTATTTACATGAAAGTAAATTCCAAAAAGTACTCTAATATATATCTGCAGGAACCAAATCTATGTTATTGCAACCAAGGTCAATTCTATTATATTTTCAAAAACAATCAAATTGTTATGCAAACAGATCACAAAACAAAAGAATAGATATATCAATGACTTGAGAATTTGATTCTTCGAAGGGGAAACATCACATAAATGAATAATCCTTGGATGATACAAATGAAAAAACCTCCTTTCTATATATAGGAGTCTAAGGTGTCAGAATATAATCAGAGCCTACATAACAACAATGATGTAAGGGCACAAAAATAACAATATGGAGATTAAATTAATAATAACAATAAGGGGGCTACAATAACAATAACAATAAGGGAGATACATTAGTATTATAGGGACTTAACATCCCCCTATCCTTCAAAAATATTGTTGTCCTCAATGCTTGAGTAGTTTTTGATGCTTTTGTAAAAAATTCTCATTCTCCCATGTGGAATGTTTAACAGGTAAGTTCTTCCACTTAATGAGATAATCTAAAATTGATCAATTCCATAGTTGTCAGGTTCTTTTTTCCATGACTACTTTAGGCTCCAATATGATTTTTCCTTATTCGTCAAGTTTTGGCAATATTGTTTGAGCTGGGAGCTTATCATCGATAACCTTGTTTAAGTTTGAAACATGGAAAATTGGGTGTACTTGAGAAGAAGTAGGAAACTTCAATTTTTAAGTCATAGTACCAATCTTTTGCAACACTTTATAAGGACCCTAATACTTGGGTGATAATTTATTATCCTTCTTAGCTTGCATGAGCAACATTTGTTTGTATGGTTGTAGCTGTAAAAATACCTAGTCACCTATGTTAAAAATTCTTTCATGATGATGTCGATCTGCTTATTGATTCATTCGATTATGTGCCAGAGTGAGGTTATCCTTTAAGAGTTTGATAACTTGTTGTTGATGCTCGATGTGATCTTCCATTGCTTGAACCTTAGAATTGTCTCTTAAATATGACGTGATGGAAAATGGATGTATCTATAAAGTTCCATAAATGGGGTCATTTATGTTGCAGTATGGAAGGAAGTGCTATACCACCATTTAGCCAGAGGTAACCACTTAACCCATTGTGGGTTTTTAGCATATAAAAAGCAATGAAGATATCCTTCAAATATTTGTTCACTATCTTAATTTTCTCATCAAATTGAGGATGATAATATGAGCTATTATGAGCTAATTGAGTACCAAGACAAGAAAATTATTTCTTCCAAAAATTTCCAATGAAAATGGGATCTCTATCACTTACAATAATCTTTGGGTTTCCATGTATCTTTTGAATTATTTTCATAAATGAAGCAGCAATTGCATTGGCTTTAAAAGGATGAGATAATGCACAAAAGTGACCATACTTGGTAATTCTATCAATTACCACCATGATGATACTATTTCCTTAGGAATTGGGTAAACCTGTGATAAAATCCATTGGTACCTCCTCCCAACATTGACTTGGAATGGCTAAAGTTTTTATCAAACCTGGGGCCTTGATTGTATCAACTTTATTTTGTTGGTAGACCAAACATTCTGCCACAAACTTATGAATATAAAATTTAAGGCCATCCAAAAAAAATCATTATTGATCATGTGGTAAGTTTTTAAAAATCTTGAGTGCCCTCCTAATGGGGAGGAATGCAAATCCAAAAGAATCTTTTGTTTTATTTGAGAATTCTTACGTAGATATAAGCGATTTTTGTACCATAATGAATGATATCCTAGATAAATGTATCAGATGTACTGGGATATTAATACAAATTTTGAATGTGTGTCCACACTTATTCGTCATTCTTCCATTCATTCCTTGCTTCAATTATCCAATCAGGTTGGATATTATAAACGACACAAATAAATGCTTCCAATTCCTCATCCTTTCTTGGGAGTGAATCTGCAACAACATTTTTCTCCCCTTTTTTGTATATGATTTCAAATTCATAATCTAACATCTTTGTGACCCATTTTTTCTACCCTTATAAAGATAATCTTTGTTCCAAAAAGTATTTAAGACTATCATGATCTGTTTTTACCTTGAAGTGTCTTCCCATTAGGTAAGGTCATCATTTCTTTAATGCATGTAGTATTTCTAACATTTCCTTCTCATAAATAGGTTTGTGTAAATACTTTCCCTTGATTGGACAACTTTAAAAAGTAGTGGGTCTTCCTTCTTGCATTAAAACAACATGAATTCCATTTCCTAAGTAATCACATTCCACAATAAAGGTTTATGTGAAGTGTGGTATAGCTAAGACTAATTCCTGGCACATTTCCTCTTTAATATGTTCAAAGGCCTTAGTTGCTTCTAGAGTCCAAGAGAATTCATATTTCTTCAGTAATGTTGTTAGAGGCAATATTATTCTTCCATAATTCTTAACAAACTTGCAATAATACCATGTAAACCTGAGAAATCCTTAAAGATGCTTTAGGGTGGTGGGGATTTTCCATTCCTTAATGGATTTAATTTTGTTAGGGTCTACCTTAACACTCACGAGATAAAATATGACCTAAATATTCCACCTCATATATTCCAAAGAAACATTTAGAGGTTTTGGCATGTAATTGTTTCTCCTCCAATAGCTTGAGCACCTTGTCAACATGTTGGACATGATCCTTCCAAGACCTGTTGTAAATTAGTATACCATCAAAAAATACTAACAAAATTTTTCCAAGAAAGGATTCGAAAATGGAATTCATCAAACCTTGAAATGTGGAAGGTGAATTATTAATGCCAAAAGGCGTGACCAAAAATTCTTGATGACCTGCATGAGTTAGGAATGTTGTTTTTGGAGTGTCTTTAGTCTTCATTCTAATTCATGATAACTTGAATGAAGATATAGCTTGGTGAAGTAAATCTCTCCATGAATTCATCCAAAATTCATTAATGATAGGAATGGGAAATTTATCTTTAATAATTGCCTTCTTGAGCTCCCTATAACCTAGACACATACACCACGATCCATCCTTCTTCACCAATACTATTGGAGTAGAGAAAGAACTTTGGCTAGGTTGAATTATACCAACCTCTAATATTTTTCCAACCATACATTCAATTTGACACTTTTGGGCATAGGAATATATGTAAGGCTTGATGTTTGGAGGAATGCTTCCTAGAATCAAGTGAATAACATGATCATGATAAAAAATAGATGGGAGGCCTTTGGGAGTCTCAAATACCTTTGGATTATTGTCAAATATTCTTTGGAGTTATGGAGAAATAGAATATTTTGATGTTTGAAGGTCTAGTGAGCATAATTATGCATTTATTCCTCATCGTTATTTTTCCAAAAGTTTTTTCATGCCATTATATTTGATTATCTTCCTGTGTTTCCATGTGATGCACCTTAATTCAATTTCCTTTCCTTCTCTTCCTCCTCTTCACAATCTATGTAAAATAATTTCTTCTAAGCACACTTATGACCCTTAGTATATTTTCTATCACAACTATAAAAAATCCCTTTTTCTGTTTTCTCCTCCATTTTTTGTGGTGTCAACCTTATAGGTTGTGGGATATTAGGAACAACAACACTTCCATATTTATAGTTGTGAGTGGTATACTTCCTTGTTTCTATAATTTTTCTTTCCAAATTTCTTGCCACCTTGAATGCCATCTCCAATGAATAATATTCCCAAAGGTGAACCTCATGTTGGATGTTATCCTTTAAATTTCATATGAATACATCAATACTATGCTCCTTTGGAATATAATTTACCTTGATATTCAATCTTTGGACGTCCTCAATGTGCTTTGTCTTTGAACCCTTTTGTTTGAGATTTATCAATTGGCTAAAGAAGGTATTTCTCTTTGTATCATCATAATGTCCTACAAATTCTTTCACAAAAATTGTCCAAATAACAATTCATTTATGAGAAAAAATCCATTGACACCACACAAATTTATTTTTTTTCTAAATAGAAGATGCAATGTGCATCTTTTGTGTGTGTGGCGGATCATCTATATCAAATAATTGCTCCATCTATAGTATCCATGTTATCAGATCCTTGCCATCAAAATTCCTCATGTCAATATTTGGAATTTGGTGTGTCTTAAACCCAGCATTAGAGTCTCTAAAATCACAATTCCTATTCCTTTTATCCTCATCATGATTTTTGTGGATTACTTTGTCACCATTGGATACCATTTCTTGCAGCAACTTTGTCAACCCTTCTAATTTTGCATTCATCATGTCCATGCCTACTTTAAAAGCACCCATATATACTTTTAAACCATCCTTCAAACCTTCCATGTTCCTTTTATTTTTTGTTCCAAATCACTCATCTTAGTTTCTAGTTCATTTTTGGTTACTCTTTGTGAGAGTGGAATTTGTTGCAATTGGTCTCTTAGTTTTGACATATCATGTTGCAGTTCTTCCTCTTATTCACGCGTCATAGTAGAGCTTTCTAGTTTCTTACTAAGTGTGTCCATTTTTTTTTCCGAGGCATTTTAGAATCAAACAACAATATCTATGCTTCATTGTGCCTTCTGAATCACTTCAAACTATTTTTTCAAACAAAAGTTATGCAAAATTTTAGAAGATACACACTTTTTTCTTTTTTTTAGGAGATCAATAATGAAAATGTTGTATAGTTGTAATTTTGAACCAATAATGTCTGAAATTTAAACCTATGTTATTCCTATGAGTCTTATTCCAATTCCACTAGTCATACCCATATTGGATTATTCAAGAAAATATTATGCCCAACCTCCCACAATGACTTGATTATAGATTGGTCTAGTAGAGCGAATTTGTATGGAATTACACGTGTCACCATTTCGACCTTCACCCCTGAAAATGATATATGATTTCTTTTGTTGTTGTGAAATTTAAATAATTTTTTACGAAATTCAAATTTGATGCTCGAAGAGAAAGTTATGATGATTTTCCTTAAGTCACATGTTTGAGATTGAATTTTGGATCCTACGAAAACCCTACCATATTCTGACCATATATGAGAAAATATAGTGAACCAATATATGAAATTCATACACAAAGTTCATCATGATTTCAGCTCCTCGTGGTAGAAATTTCATCTTTTGAATCCTCGTAGAAAAATAATTATAGTGAAAATTCCAAGATGTCTTGTTTAAAGTTGCCAAACCCTATCGTGACCGTCGGATTGTAAGTTACAAAATGTACAACGGTAAAGAAACACGCTTTACCTAACTCTATTCTAGACCAAGTTGAACTTAACTATTTCCTATGTGTCGGAATATCCTAACATCCCCCCTTAAGAACAACTTGGGATAGGATTGAAGGATTTACAAATATGACACAATAGGAGAAGGAAGGAGGCACTAGAGCCTATCCCCCCTTAGTGACAACTTCCTGAACTCCAAGCATATATCGAAGTTTAGTGAACTTCGCCTCTGTGAGAGCCTTTGTGAAGATGTCTGCAACCTGATCATCTGTTGAACAATATTGCACTTCAAGAACATGGTCATGAATGAGTTTTCTGACGAAGTGCATGTGTAGTTCAATGTGTTTGCTGCGCTGATGCTGGACTGGATCTTTGCATAGCTGAATGGCACTTTGATTATCACACCAAAGTGTGGTTGGATGCTGCTGCTCAAAGCCAAATTATGATAGGATCTAACGAAGCCACAAGGCTTCCTTACTAGCTTCCACGACACCACGATACTCTGCTTCTGCTGGCGAAAGAGAAATGGCAGCCTATTTCTTACAAGCCCATGTAATAGGTCCTGAACCAAGAGTGAAGAAATAACCGGCAGTAGACTTCCGATCATCAGGGTCACCAGCCCAATCAGAATCAGTGAAACCAACTAATAGAGGAGCTGCTTTGGCACTGTAATGAATGCCAAACTGTATTGTACCTCGAACATAACGAAGTATTATTTTAGCTGCTTTCCAATGACTTTCATGGGGGTTTTGCATAAAACGAGCAACAAGGCCAACAACAAAGGAAAGGTCAGGACGAGTATGGGTTAAATACAAGAGTTTTCCTACAAGTTGACGGTATAAGGTAGCATCAACTTCAGGAGAAGTACAAGAGACTGAAAGTTTGACTCCAGACTGAAAGGGAGAAGGAGCTGGCTTACAATCTTCCATGTGAAAATGACGAAGAATATCACAAGCATACTTGGACTGGGAAAGGGAAATACCCTCCTTGGATTGCAAGACTTGAAGACCGAGAAAATAGTGTAAGTGTCCTAAGTCTGTCATTTCAAATTTCTTTTTAAGGCTGGACTTCACATGGTTTATAAGGTTGGATCACTACCAGTAAGAATAAGATGATCAACATAAAGAACAAGGATGATAAGAGAGTTGCCCACTTTCTTGGTGTA
>APFE030214248.1:75567-87870 GCA_000404065.3 Pinus taeda | reverse complement strand
ATAAGAAGTGAATATGATCATTGTGTGTACTTTAAGAAATTAAGTAATGGCATGTTCATTATCTTAGTGTTGTATGTTGACGATATGCTTTTAGCAAGCAAAAGCATAATAGAGATCAACAGGTTAAAGGCTCAGATGGCTAGGGCATTTGATATGAAAGATCTAGGAGCAGCAAGACAGATTTTGGGCATGGAGATTGTCAGAGACAGGAGCAATGGTAAGCTGTGGCTATCACAACAGAAGTATATTGAGAAAATACTCTTGAGGTTTGGTATGAACAATGTGAAGCCTATTTCAGTCCCTTTAGCTTCCCATTTTAAGCTTTCATCTAGTTTATGTCCTAATACAAATGAAGAAAAAGAATATATGTCTCGAATTCCATATGCCAATGTAGTAGGTTGTTTGATGTATGCGATGGTTTGTACTTGACCAGATATTTCACATGCAGTTGGGGTTGTTAACAGGTATATGGAAAATCCAGGAAAAGAACACTGGTCAACAGTGAAATGGGTGCTTCGGTATCTGAGAGGCACAAGTGATTATTGTATCACTTATAATAAAAGTAGTGATTTGGTTTGTGGATATGTTGATTCCGATTTTGCAGGTGATTTGGATAAGAGAAGGTCAACTTCAGGATATGTATTTACTCTTGCAGGTGGAGCTATTAGCTGGATGTCAAAGCTACAGAACATTGTTGCTTTATCCACTACTGAAGCAGAATACATAGCTACTTCTCATGCTTGCAAAGAAGCGATTTGGTTGAAAGGTTTGTTTGGTGAGTTTGGTAGGTTACAGGATAGCTTCAAGTTATTTTGTGATAGTCAAAGTGCAATACATTTGGCTAAGAATCCGGCCTATCATAGTAAATCAAAGCATATACCAATCAAGTACCATTTTGTAAGACAAGTTATCACTGAAAGGGGAGTCTCTCTTGAAAAGGTGCATACAAAGGAGAACTGTGCATACATGTTCACGAAACCAGTTTTGTTAGAGAAGCTACGTTGGTGTTTCACTTTTCTTGGCTTGTAGAAAAGATAAAAATAATAAAGAAACAGGGTATCACGCTAATTGTTGTCAAGGTGGAGATTGTTGAGATTTTCGGTTTTATTAAATTGGGCAAAAATCTCATGAAGGTGACAACAATAGGATTTGTTGCTATATTAGCTCTATTTTGTTGGAAAGAGTTAATGCATCCTATATTTGTTGTGAGAGAATTTATGAGTCAGTTTTATTCTCTTAGCTATAAAATATATGCCCGTACAGGATATTGCATATGGTAGAGAGTGTGTGAGAAAATAAATTATTGTAATCAACTGTTTAATAATAAGATTGCCAATGCCTCTGTTTGGTGGACGTAGCCTAGATTGGTTGGGTGAACCACATTAAATCACTGTGTCATTTGTGTATGATTTCTATGCTGTGTTTGTCTTTTAATTTCCACTGCGCACTGTTTGCTCTAACAAAATTAGGATTTAGGGTTTCATATCCCAATACAATCAAAAGAATGTCATTGATTCCCAGCAATGAAATGTATCTTATCTTGCATTTCTGAATCTAAATATTGATTGGATGTTAGTGGAAAATATGAAAGGTCAATTTTCAAGTGCATGAGTGTCACTTCTTTCTATATATATATATATATATATATTATATATATATATATATATTATATATATATATATATTCTGTAGAACAATATGATGATTCTTATGGAAATTAGAACACTATTTTATGCACAAAATACATTACTGGATTATGGTTAAAAGTAGGGTCTATTGGGATTTGCTTCCTAAAAGTAATGAAATAAGTGGGTCAACATGGTGATCACACATGTCAAAGGCATATTTTTTTTTTTCTCCGTAAAACTAATCTAATTATATTACAAAAACTGTAGCATTACATTCAAAATTACACCAGGCCGAGGCCTGGAATCTCCGTGGAGAATTCTCAAGAGTGTCTATGGAATTGTCCATTCTGACCAGCTTGCCGAGACTACATTAAACCGACACAGTGGCATTTCAGCCAACACATTGGACAGTGGCATTACAAACTCATTGACAAACAGACTCATTGACACAGTGGCATTACAGACAGATGTACAGACACGTGGACAACAGATATACCGACCCTTTGACGCCTGATGCCTAACCAGCACGTTGACACATTGACTCCTGAACTTGCAGAGATACAGACACCTAGACAGCAGATATGCCGACACAAGGAAAAAGAAGGGATGAACAGAGAATCGAAGGGTAGCGTCGTTAATCTTCGTCCGTCTCATAAGGCTCATCCTCCGTCGCGGGCTGAGGTTCTTTGTTGCTGTCCTTCAAAACTGGTTGAATTCCTCCTTCCGGCATCCTGGCAGGCTGAATCGTCGAGGTACTGGCTTCCTTTGTCTGAGGAGGGTGCCGAAAATCCACCTTGGGCACCTCCATGTCCAGCCTTGGCACCATGAGACCATCCCGTGGCCGGCGAGCATCACTGCAATGCTCCACGGTGACAGAGATAATCAATGTATTGTCCGCAAATGTGTAGGGTATGCGATAACGAATTGCAGGGTGCTCCGAGTGCCCACAATCCCGTGGTTCCTGGCTGAATTGCCGATTAATGGACTGTTGCAGGTGTCCTCCATGAATCCAAGGGACATCCTCTGAGGAAGCAGGAGGAGTGGCTCTCCTCTGTGTTGGAGGGCGACCCCGTGCCCCTCCCCTGCCCCTCGGCCCTCTGCTCTCTCCAGACATGCCTGAAACCCTCACCTGCACCTCTGCAGAAATTCTCCACGCGGCCAGAGAATGCTCAGGATTTCTCAAATTCTGCTCATGTCTCGGAGCATAATGCGGGGGAGCCACCTTCTTATGGACCGCCATGAGAGTCTGATCTGGTGGAGCATTTAATGGCGTCTGAGTACTGGCCATCTTCCCCAGGACTGTCTGTATCGCCATAACTTCACTGAAGGCTGAGCGGACTAGCGCCTGGACGGACGAATGCTGCGCATTTATGGTTCGGGTATGTTGGGGTGCGGTGGCTTGTCCGGGCTGACACCTGCCCATGGGACTTGCCACGCAGCACCACAGCTGCCATTTACTCCTGCCTTTCACCCGCATCCGGGGAGGGTAGATCTGTTTGCACCAAAGCGATGCAGTCTTGTTTGAGTTGAGCATTGTCAACTGTGTTTAGAGAACCTGAGAAGGAAGATGTCAACTGTGACACCCCTTGATTAGCTAATCGATCTGCAACCTTGTTGGCGGTTCTCCTAACATGATGGAAGGAGATATTGTGGGCTGTGTGAAGCTTTTCCTCCAGATCTTCCAAACGGCTTAGCAATCGCCAGCTTTTGGCAACCTTGACCGCTTTTGCTCCTGCTTGTATTCGTTTAGCTATTGCTATTAAGATCAGTGAATCGCCTTCTACTTCCAGAGGATAAAGGTGGTTCTGGTCGGCTAGACTTATTCCTTGCCAGAGACCCTCCAGCTCCGCCGCGTTGTTGGTGTCTGAGCCCATAGTGCCATAATACACTTGCAGTGATTCTCCCTTGTGATTGCGAATAATTCCTCCGTATCCTGCCGGACCGGGATTACCTTTGGCCGCTCCATCGAAGTTCAACTTGAAGGTGTAGGGAGCAGGAGGGGACCAAGAGGAGGGAGATGTAGATCTGTTGGGAGGTGTGATGTTGGCCGTGATTGGAGATTTGAATTCTAGATTCCAATTTTTCAATATGAGTTGTTCCTGATGGCTTTCTGGCCAATCCTCATCTTTCCAAGCTCTAATGGCTAAAGTTTCTTGAATGTTGTTCCTGAGACTGATCCAAAGGTCGTCTGTAGATCTGGCTTTGCTGTTGAAGATTCTGTGATTGCATTCCTTCCAAAGGGTCCAGTAGAGAAAGCCAGGTAGGATGTTCCATAAGGAGTTGAGTACCCTGCTTTTAAACGGATTTTTTGCCCAGGTTCTTATATTTGCTGTAATATCCGCCATTCTGGGGTATGCCTTCTTGTTGCAGTGTTCGACTTTCTGCCAGATTTGCTGTGCTAATGTGCATTCTTCTAGAAGATGGTAGATAGTTTCACAGTTGTTATTGCAGTTTGGGCATCTGGATGGCCCTGTAAAACCTCTTTTGATGAGATTGTCCCAGGTGAGAATGCGTTTTTGCTGAGTAACCAGAGAAAGGTAGAGATTTTGGGCCATAACTCTGCTTGCCAGACTTTTTCCCAGAGTTGATCCTTGTCCGCTTGATCATTGGAGTAGCGCAGATGATGAGCTTCTTTCGTTGTGAAGGTGCCTTTGGTCGTGTAGCCCCATCGGAGCTTGTCCTATTGCTGGGAGATGCGAATTTTCCTTTGGTTGAGTTCCTGATCAATATCTGTATATGCTTCTCCCTGCCAGTCTATTTGCCAGAGTCGAGCTGGTTTCCAAGTTTGATAATCAAGGGATGGCGATGGCTGCCAGTATTGATGAACTAATTTGATGCTTCCTTGATTCATTTGGATCTGCCAGAGAGGTCTGTGGAATAAGTCTGCCAATTTAGGGAGTTGCTGCCATGAGTCATTCCAGAACCTGGCAGTTTGTCCAGAATGAATCTCCCAGAAACTATGTTCTTGAATGAAACTGCTTTGCTGTTTTGCATTGTTCCAGATAAGTGATCCCTGTGAAGTGGGATTGATCCGGATTAGATCACTCCACTGACTGCCTCTGGCGTATTTGGCTTGCCAAAGTTGGGTCCATGGGATATTGGGTTTGGTGACCCAGTTCCACCAGATTTTAGCTCCCATAGTATTGTTACTATGCAGCGGATCCCGAAGACCGAGCCCTCCTTCTGCTTTGGATTTGCAGACCTCAGTCCATTTGACGAGGGCCCATTTCCTATTCTGACTAGTGGATCCCCAGAGAAAATTTCTTTGGAGATTGCGTATTGCCTTAAGAACACCTTTTGGAGTTGCTAAAATGGAGAAGAGATAAAGCGGCATAGCTTGTAAGACTGATTTGATGAGAACGAGCCTACCTGCTAGATTTAGTGCTCTGAAGGTCCAGGAGGAAAGCTTTGATTCCAATTTGTCTAACAGAGTTCTCCATGATACTTGCTTGATTGCTGAATCAGAAAGGGGGGCACCCAGGTATTTGGAGGGTAGGTGGGAGATTGTGAATCCCAAAATTCGGGCGATGGTTCTTTGAATATGGGGGGGGGGTATTGAAGAAAAAGAGCTGGGATTTTGTAGCGTTGATGGAGGTGCCAGAGGCTTCAGAGAAAAGGGCCAGAAGAGAGTTGAAAGCAGTGGCTTCTTTAACTGAAGGATGACCAAAAAGCATAGTATCATCAACAAATTGCTGATGCGTTTGAGGATCACGGCCATGCAAGGATATGCCTTTGAGGAGCTGGGAGGAAACTGCTGATTTAAGCAGCCTGCTGAGGCCTTCAGCCATAAGAACAAAGAGGAAGGGAGACAAGGGATCCCCCTGTCTGATTCCCCGAGAGGGATAGAAAGGAGGTGAGGGAGAGCCATTCAAAAGGACAGAGAAGCAGGGGGAAGTAATGAGGCTCATGATCCATCTTGTCCAGGTGGCATTGAAGCCAAATGCAAGTAGCATTTTATGAATATAATTCCAACTTAACTTGTCAAAAGCTTTGGAGAGATCGAGCTTGAGAAGCATACCTGGTTTTTTGAGAATCTTTAAAGAATGGATGACTTCATTGGAGAGAATTATGCCGTCCATGATTTGTCTGCCTTCCACATGCCCTGTCTGTTCTGGAGAGATAAGTAGAGGTAATAGCGGTTTGAGGCGGTTTGAGATAACTTTTGAGATGAGTTTGTAAATTACATTACAGAGCGCTATTGGCCTGTACTTTTCAGGTTTGGTTGATGTCGCTTCTTTGGGTACCAATGCTATGAAGGTTGAGTTTAAGGATGGGAGAACCCAATGCATGCTACGGGATTCTTCCACCAGCTCCCAAACTTCAGTTTTGATTAGATCCCAAAATTCGTGGAAGAAATTGGCTGTGAATCCATCAGGCCCTGGTGCTTTGTCGTCTTTGAGCTGAGCCATTGCCTCTTCTACGTCTTTTATTGTGACTGGCTGAAGCAACTGAGCATTATGATCATCATTGATGATTTTTGGGACGTGCTGGGTGATTTCCCTGATTGCCTCATCCCTATTCCCGTTGGGTTCTTGTAGGATGTTCTTGAAGTATCCAGTGAATTCTTTCTCCATACCTTCATGGTCCTCTACTCTTTCACCTTGCTGGTTTTCAACAAAGATAATTTTGTTATGCATGCGCCTTTGGATGGTTGATCTGTGGAAAAATTTTGTGTTTTTCTCGCCTTCTCTAAGCCAGCTTATTCTAGACTTTTGTCGCCATAGAATTTCCTCTTGTTTTTGCCGTTCTTCGATTTGATTCCAGAGGATCTGCTCCTGCTGGCTTTGCTCTTCTGTGCGGCCTTCCAAAATGAAAGTTTGTTGCAAGGCTTTCATTTGTTGTTCCAATTTTTGTTTGCTCTCCTGTATATTACCAAAATGAGTTCGATTCCAGATCTTGATCGTTTGCTTCAGGTGTTTCAGTTTTTGCTGGAACTGATACATTTTGGCCCCTGCCGGTGAGTTATAAGATTTCCAGGCCTGATTTACCATTTCTTTGAACCGGGTGTCCAAGAGCCAGAAGGCCTCAAAACGGAAGGGTCTGTTGCTACAGTTGCTTGGGCGGGACCAGTGCAGAAGAACAGGCCAATGATCCGATCCTCCCTGAGGTATGATGGCTGCACTGAAATCGCCTCCTAGATGGATGGCATTATCAGAGATTAAGAACCGATCCAATCGAGAGGCAATATAGTGTAATCCTTTGCGTTTGTTCGACCATGTGTGTATACCGTTGGAGGTGTGCACATCCATTAATCAGTTGTTGTGTATGAATTGTCTGAAGCCGTGGCTGTCACTGTCGAGCCTGGTGCGCCCCCCTTGCTTCTCTTCCATGGATTTTATGATGTTGAAATCTCCTCCTCCTATCCATAAAGGATATCGTCTCTGTTCATTGAGAAGGGTGATTGTTTCCAAGAGGTCTAATTTTTGCTGAATTGATTGCGGGAAATACACATTGGTGAGATGCCCATGGATGTGGGTGCCAATGAGGTGGAAAGTTGCCTGTATGAGGTGCTGCGTGGCATGGAAATTATCCAGAGAGACTATCTGTGGGTTCCAGAGAATGGAGAGACCCCCTGAAGCCCCTGCTGCATCTACTGAAATTGAACTACTGCCTGCCCAGGCTTTATTGCTGAATCTATCTATTGTGGTGCTGCTGCATTTTGTTTCTTGAAGAAAGACGATTGCTGGTTTTTCTTGCATAATTAGATTTTTTATCATTCTGTGTTTCGAGGGACCATTGAGTCCTCTGACATTCCATGAGATTAGCTTCATGGAGATGGTTCTTTGGGTTTGAAGAACTTGGTCAACTTGGGGAATTGCCCCGAGTTCATTAGTATTTCCCCCACTGCTATTGTTCTCTGTAGATCTGTTTTTCTGCCACGTTTCTTTGTTTCTTTGTGGATTTTCCGTCCATCCCATTGACTTCCTCCTTGGATGCCCAGGCTTTTGTGATGTTGGACTCTTGTCAGGACTCCTTCAATTTTGTCTATCTGCCAAAGAGGGATTAAGGCATAATCTTTTTGCTGGCACGCTGTTTCCAATTTGGAGATGTCAAGTCTGGAGATGTTGAATTCTTCTAGATCTACATCTTCGCGATCTTCCTCCATGTTGTCAGGGGCAGATATGTCTAAAGTGGTATCTTCCAAAGCTTCTTCATGGAGGCTTAGGGCTAAGGCAACATCAAGGTCCATGTCTGAAGCTTGTGTGGAATCATTTAGCACGGATTTTCCTTTGGAGGAGTATTGGATTTCCATGTCTGAGGCAGAGGCAACTTTTTTATCAGAGGGAGGATCAATAATTTTGGAAGGGGCCAGAGCCGAGGACGAAGGGGTATTGACAGGCTTGTGAGAGGGCGGAGATGGATGCAAAGATTCAGGGTTAACATCATTGGGGCTTGATTGAGGGTCGAGAGATTCTAAGGCAGTGAAGCGGTTAGAGGGATGCGCCTTAGAAGGTTGGGGCAGAGGCGGATTAGCTTGGTGTTTTCTTGCATGTCGACGGCGATTGATAATTTTTGTAAAGCCTTCAGGATCAGTGGAGGTTTCATTGGAAGGGGAATTGGGCTGCACATTTAATGGACAGTCCCTAAAGAGATGGCCATGTTTGTGACATTTCCTACAGCGAAAAGGAATATGCTCATAATCTATAGGCTGCTTCCATTCATAGTCATCATGAAAGAGACTTACCGAAGCTGCTAGGGTCTTGGTGAGGTGCATTTGAACGCAGATCCTGGCATATGAGGTGAACTTGCGCTTCTTGGTTTCAGTTGCGATCTTGATGAAGGTTCCCAGCTTGTTGCCTATCCATTCCAATGTTTCATCTCTCCAGTACTCGACGGGTAGGGAGTACATGCGGATCCAAACGGGGGCCCAGCTGAAATCCTCTTTATCAGGACTGAATCGTGGTTTCCAGTCCGTTAGATACAGCCCGAAGAGTTGAAAAAGTACGGTCCTCCGTCGAATATTCTGGTTTTGTCTTCTATGCAGTTGAAAATGGCCGTAAAGAAGCCTTTTGGACCCAGTTGTAGAGTCACCTGTCCTTTGGGCTTCCATTTTGAGGCTATCCAGCCGTTCAGGGCTCGTTCTGTGGGCCAGAATCCCAGAAACTTTCCAATCAGTGCATGGTCCTGCATGAATTGGATTTCTTCATTGATGAGATGGCTTGGTAACTCGATCTTGATCGATTCTGTAGCTTTTGGAATGCAGGTTGCAGAGGTGACCTTGGGTTGAGCTGCCTTCGATACATTGGATCTACTGTCGCCTGCTTCTTCTTCAGTACTTTGTTCTGGGTCCTGCTGTTCTGGTGTCATCCGAGTGTTGTCTTTTGCTGATTCTAGGTTTGCCTTTGCATGTTGCAGATTCTTTGTCAGGTGTGTCTTGTTATTGGTGTTGGGCGTCTCCAATGGAGGGGAGGCAGAGCGCTCCCCTCCTGCAGTATCTGCCATAGGATGGTCAGTGGCCAGGCCTGCTATGGCAAGCGCAGAAAGTCCGTGCGGCAGCGCCTAGGGTTTTGTTCTTGCTACTGCTGTGGGTGCGTTGCAGAGCTCTCATCGCTGATGAACATTTTTCCTACCGAAATCATCACATGTCAAAGGCATATTATATTATATATGGCCGTATTATTATACCATTCCAAATATAGCTACACCTAAATATAGGTGGATGGAAGCATAATAGCATTGAAATATAGCTACACCTAAATATAGATGGATAGAAGCGTAATAACATTGAGATCAATCCAATTATTATTTTACATTGATAAATTGAGTATTTGATTTATACTAAATTTGTACAACTCATTATGGCCAATTTGTTTCTCATCAAATTGTGTTTGTATACCTTTAAAATATAGATATGTATTTACTTATAACTTACTTTTATCAACATTAATATCCTTGCAATTAATTTAAACAATGAGAAGAAACTTTTTGTTAAAAAAAAAACAGTGTTTTACTATACATTCATTAAAAGAAAACTAAATAAAAAATGTTAGATTTTTTTATATATACATAACCATAAAATATAATAATTTGAAAATTTATAATAATTAATATAATTTTTATATTAATTAATTATTTTCATATCAATATTATATTTATTTTTGAAGAAATATATACCTACCAACTTTTTTCAGTACAAAAAAAGCTTGATTGTATTATATAAAAGATATAAAAACAACATATTACATCTAGATATAGCAGGGTAAAGAGATATAACCAACTCTGTACAAAATGGTAGGGGAAGAAAAGCAAGTCCTAATATGACGTATGGCCAAAAATACCCCATAGCAGGCTAAAAAGACAAAAAGATATGTGCTTCAAAAGAAGCAATCAACCAGAAACATAAAGAGATAGCGTAATAGCAAATCTAGAAAATTCCAGACTTCCAAAAAGGTTCATTTTCTACCACCACTAAAGGAAAATGCGAAATATACTATAAATCAGTATCTCGGAGAGACAAACCTGAGAATTCTGCAATGAAAAAAGAGGTTATGTACCAGGGAGAGAGAATTCCTGAATGGAAAAAGTTTTGGCTTCAATTTTTACATCCATATTCCACAAACCCATTTGAGAAAAGAGTCCTTTCTTTGATAATATATCAGCTTGGGAATTTTGTGCTTTGTTGATATGCTGAATAGTGTATTTATTCTTCCTCCCCCAAAATGACATGATTCTGTTCAACCAACCAGATAGATGCTCATTTTTAATATGATTCTTCCCTGTGACATGATCAATTATTATTTTGGAATCTCAACAAATATAAAGGGACTGAATATTTAGAAAACAACTGAAAGTAAGAAGTCTTGCCAACGCCATTGCCTCTGCTTTGTTATTGGTTTCCTTCCCCCATTCCAAAAGATTTGTAATGGCTGATCTTTATCCATAACAACAAAGACCCACATCCACATATGTCATTTTGTGCTACCAACTTTACTTACATAATATTATGTTATATTAAAAATATAAAATATCTTTCTATTCTATCTAAAAATATAATTTAACATAAAAATAAATATTAAATACTATGCCATCAACCAATCCTTCATTTAAAATCTTCTTATTCTATTTATGAAATATCATAATATTTTCATTTTCATTTAACAAACCTATGAATAAGTCAGAGACGGAGGCAACAATGATAGTACTATATCATCTGAGGTTTTTAAGAATTGGATATTTGGAACACACTTTATCATCTAAGGTTTTCAAGGTTTCAGGGCGTTAAAATACCGCCTAGAATCGCTTTAAACGGTTGGATCAAGATGGTTATGATGGTGGGCGCTTGCCTAATTTTCCATGCTATGGCTACAATTATAGTTTTTTGGTCAAACTTCCCAACAGTATCCCAAAAACTCTAAAATTTAACCAATTAAAATATTTGTAGTGTGATAGTAATAATCAGACACTCATGATTAAAAATAATATTTTTAGTGTGATAGTGATTCACAGACTCGTCATGATTAAAAACAGTAAGTATATGTTTTTTCACTTAAATAATAATTTTAATACATTTTAATATAATTTAATTTTTACGCAAATTTTTATATTTTAATTTTTTTATATGAAGATAGAATTAATATTTATTGTAATTAATCATTATTTATAAGTCACAGTTCTAGTGTTGTTAATTATTACAGATTTTTAAATTACTCTCAATAGGTTAAATAACATATTTTGATACAATTTATTTTTTATTCCAATTTTTATATTTTAATTTTTTAGTATTAGGATATAGTTAATATTTAATGTAATTAATCATTATTTATAAGGCATAGTTCCAGTGTTATTAAATATTATAGGTTTTAAATAATTCAGGTTATTTATAGTTTTTATGTTGAGTATAAAAGATTTTTTGGAACAAAAATCTCATTATAGCCTGATATTGGTACTATTTGTTTTAAGTAGAATTCAAGAGAATTCAACTTACACGCAATTAAGTTTAGTTTTTTATTTACTTTTTTGGTTGAATTAGTTCAATTAAATGTATGGAGAGAATAACAAGACAGTGGATATAATTTTCATTATTTTGTTAATGGATATTTTTTTGAAAATATATAACATTTTAAGGAGATTACTAAAATTAAATGATGGTAAAAACATAAAATCAAATTAGTTATCACCACTGAACATCAATAGCCTATTGTGATTATTCTGAAAGCTCCTCTTCATCCATGCATAATCTTCCATTCACATGCATGGATGAAGTTGGTGATGAAAACCTTGAGTTGTGTGAGTCGTTTATCAATTGCAATCTTTTCTTTGATTGTATTTTACTTAACGATATTTTAATCTAACAACACAAATCCACATTTTCCCCTAAGAGAGTTTCTAGAAGACAATTATACCTTTTGTCTAAAAAATATAAATTTTCTATACAAATCTAAACAAATAATAGATTAAAATGAACAAATATGATATTAAAGTTTATAAAAGAAACCATCCACAAATAAAGTTCTTATTATCTCTGTGTAGCGAGAGAAAATGCAATCATGAATTATCTTGTTATTTTAATTATAATTTTTATTAATATAAAGTTGTATTTCTTTATTACTTTTAAACTAAGTGAGAGTAGCTACTTTATAGCCCTTGTTCAAATGTGGGAGCTAGTTCATACCTCAAAACTCAATAATTGAACTAAGCGATAGGGAATGCTAGCTATGTGGCCTCATTATTAATAA
>APFE030214248.1:43017-73286 GCA_000404065.3 Pinus taeda | reverse complement strand
AATAAATATATAAAAATACTAATAAATAACACTACCCCACCCCTAATAAATAAATATATAAAAATACTAATAAATAATATTACCCCCACCCCATTTGGGAAAGAGTTTTTAACTCATGATTCAATCTTACCATACTTAGTTGCAAATTAATATATTTATGTTTAAGTTTGATGACCTAAATTGAATAGCAAGACAGGCTGCGTCGTAGCTAGTCCCTGCTTTTAGTGGGAAGCGGGGCTAGAGCTCGTTGTTAATGTAGCTTATGTTGGATTCTGTGCACAAGTGATACATAATTAGAAATTAAGCATACAGCACGCCCATAGATCCACACATATTCCCCATTCAGAAATTCTGCACTCACCAGGTTATTGTAACTTTAAACGCAACAACACCATCATAATCTCAAGTCGACATAGAGCTATGATACATCAAGCTAGGGTGTTTGCTCAGTCTCACGACTTGGTGCGATAGTTTTGATTTATTTTCTCATCATTTCCAATGTGGTCATGTGTTCGGAATCAACTGCATTGCTCCCAGCAGACTTCCAACCCCATTTGGTACCTGTGGATCCATAAATCCATTTAGAATTAACAGATATATTTTTTAACATAGCATTAATGTTAAGGGAATATGGCCAACTACCATTTGTTTGGACTACTGTTGTTCATTAAATTGTATTCTTTCAATTGTTTCAAGCTACATAATTAAATAGGCTAAAAAACGCCATCGATAGATACAACATTACTTACACTTTGTAAATTAAAACACTAGTATGACTAACACCTTTTAAATTTAGATTGTATATAAAGCACTTAAGACTCTATCCTAACATAATATAAGTTGGAGTAATTATTTCCCACCATCAATAGCGTTACATAGTTATATAGTAATAACTGCCATGGCGCGACAAAGGCGGAAAATAAGAGTTGCCTATCCAGCGAGCACCAGGTGGTTGGCAGATTATCTGGTTGTACTTCAGGAGGATCGGGAATAGGTCCCGAGATAGAGAATAGAATTATTGCCTATCGCCTTATCCTGCCAGTAAGATGGTTGGACACCTGCAGGGGCATTTTTCCTTTGTGCTATTTTATAGATGCACGAAAAAGAAAAATTGTGTTTGTAGTTATTAATGCAGTTATTGCATGCCACCCACTTGTTGTGTACCTTTTGCCATTTTAAGCATTTCTACATAGCTCCTTGTCTGGTTTGGAATGGATGGAATGGAAACTTCCGATCTGATTTGACGACAAGTCGACAAGTCCTAGTGTTGTTTAGTACAGTTCTCTGGCCATGTTAGTTGGCTTTGATAAGGGGTAGGGATGCACGAAGCCTCACTTCACGCCCAATGTGATGAGGGTGGTTGTATCAACAGTTCATTTCTGTAGTTTCAATACTAGAATGCCAGTTAAATGCCACCCAAATGCTTAGATTGATCTTCAAAGAGGTAGGTAAGAGAGTAGGCTTAACCTAGCAATTCTATACTCATACATCAGTGGATGGTTTGAGTTTGAGTTTACTGGGCTGATCGAATTGAGAGAAGGGAGCAGACGGATGCTCTCGGGGAAGGCAGACTACCGCTCTACTTCAATGCTTAGAAATTTCTCTGTCGTTGGGTGGATTTGATGTGCTCACAGTATGCTTCTAATAACGTGTAGGGATGTGCAAAGCGTTATTCTATGCCCAGGTAGAAATCTAGGAAGATCCGGAAATTAATTTCCCAAATGTGAACTGGCCCACTTCACACATTTTGATGTTCCTACACCAGCGCTTGTGTTCATGTACTCACCATAATAGAGCATAGTCAGAGCAAAGTTTTCGCTCCATGGCAACCACCCGGCAAAATTGATGAGACCGCTGAGGTTTGACTGCATGAAGATGGTGCGAGAGTATTCCTTCCACAACCTTCCTAGATATGTTTGGATGGAACCCAAGACAGGTTGCAGGTCGGGTGCCGTAGATACAACAGAGTTGTGAATTGAGATTTCGGTGTTTTGGTTGGGGTCTGCTCTTCCCCGAGCTGTAATTGTGTTCATTTGCCTAAGGATTACTAAGATGTTGCTGTTTTGGATTACTACCACTGTGTTTCCGAAGATGAAGTCGACGGTGCCGTAGATGTCGACTTCGCAATGGAATTGTCAGAGGGAATAGATGTATAAAGTGTCCTGGTAACCTTTGGGCATCACAACAACTGGATGATGTGAACAACCTAGCTTCTTTATTTAGTTTCCTTTGTGTTGAGCTACAACAAAATGTTTCTCTCGCTCCAAGATCACATTCCTAAGCATATCTGAAATATTTCAGGTTTCTGAATTAACACTAATTTAATATTTGTCTTTTTAAGAATATAAATATCTCGGTTTTTCAAAGAAATTTGTGTAGATTTAATATTTGTTTTTTCAGGCTACCTAATCCATACTATCAAATATATCAAATCTTTTCAAAGCACTGATTTCACAGAAATTCAAATTCAAACTTAAATGCCTCGGGATTTTGATTTTTTTATTTTTGTATTCAAGATTTTTTTCTCAAGTGTCTTAGGATTTTTGTATTCAAGATATTTTATACAGTCTTTCTTGGATATATCCATGGAGTTATAAACCTGAATATGTATAATGGTGACACCATAGAATATCAATATGATTACAGTATTGAACACATATTTTCAAACCTTTACAAAGGTGATAATTAGCTTATCAGTCTCACTACCACTTCAGTAGTATCAAATCCATTACTAGATGTTGGCCATAATCTTTTGCAGACCTACAACAATCAAGTATATATAGGAAAGGTTAACGACAACTACACATATACTAGAAGAAAGAGATCACAACCACAACAAGAGGTATCTCACATGCTAAAAACATATAGCAAGTAAAGGTAGGAGAGGCATCAATGAAAGAGATAGTTTGTTACCTAGTTTGAGTTTCAGTTTGAAAACAGTTCTAGTAGAAAATTGACAGAGCTAAAGCTATAGTAGCAGAGCCAATTCAAGCTCCAGCGTCCCATGACCATAGTTCCTAATTCAATTGCCTGGAGCCTGGGCACCTGAAGAAGCCGTCGCCTGAAGCTTATCCACCTGAATAAGACTGAATGGCAGGAAGCCTGAAGAACAAGAAAAGTGAAGCAAGAAAATTCTATGATCTTCTTCTGTTCTCTCCAACTTCAATCCCTTCCCTTCAACTTCACTTCAGTTCCATAGACACCACAATACCCTTCTGGTCCCTTCAGCTTCGGTTCCATAGACACCACAGTAACATGCAACAATGCCACAGTAGACACAGTAGCAAAAGGTGGCAACTTCAGAGAATAAGTAGCAACAGGTGGCAAGAGAGCAAGAAAGCCCATCAGTCATAGCAGGAAGGATGTATTGGAATAAGGATGTACCCAGGAAGGATGTACTGGAATAAGGATGTATCCGGGAGCTAGCTAGCATTTTATACTAGTAGACTAATGTTAGCATTAGTTTAATAGGTCCAAAAAAATGAACAACAAATGAATAACACAAAGCCAACATAATATATGCTTTCCGCCTTTGGCCTTGGGAAGAGGCCAAATAAGATAGTAAATGACTATTTATCCAAAAACTTTCATTATACTCGATCAAATGGCAGTAGCAAGCAACTCACAAACAACTCAATTAATGTTAAGTTCATCTGTTCTGATTACTATAGTCCCTAGCCATTGCCAGATGGTAGGGACTAATAAGCATTCTATATCGAAAAAGTGTTTGCTAACTAATACTAAAACCTAAAACTAGTCATACTTGTGGATAAAAAAATTAAACTAAAACAACATAAGGACAATCCCTTGATCCAACCCCAAACCTATGAGCGACAGGTAGCATATGAACCCAAACCTATGAATGATAGGTAGCATATCAACTGATTCCCATGCTACCAAAACAAGCATACGAGATACATCAATTATCATATTATAATTCGTCACATGGATTTAGGTGACATTAATTACCCTAACAAAACATGCAGACCATGCCCATTTTGTCAAACTATGTACCTAATTCTTGATCATTTCGGGGGTCGCAAATAACGTTCATTTGCACAAAATGAACATGATGCAGGTAGCGCAACTTGCGTGTGAAGTAGGGCGGCAATGAAGCATTACTATTTTCAATGTTTCCTCCGTGGCAACAATATACGATAAGCATGGCGCCATTCACTTCTATCAAATTCATAATGAAATTATGATCCACTCTATTCACTTATAACTTCAATCAAATTGAAATTCATATAACCACTATATCCACAACTCAGCTTCATTATTAGTTTTTATTTGGCAATGGCATGGGACTATAGTAATTCGTTTCTAGTCATTTGACATTACTTGGTCTTCTGTTTTCGAAGCTTTTTTATTTCATATTCGTTATTTACCTTGTCATTCAACTTTATGGTCTTATTTGGCCTCTTCCTGAGGTGGAAGAGGCTAGACTATAGGTTATTTTGGTTTTAGGTTGTTCATTTTTTTAAATTTTTTGGACTACCGAACTAATGTTAACATTATTTTGAGTCATTAGTTTGAGTTGCTTGCATTTTATTTGTCTTATTGGTTGTAGTTAGTTGCATGGCTATGTCGTAGGTAGTTATGTGTATGCATGGATTATAGGTGTATATGGGCATGCAAATCCAAGTGCATGGAAGATCTGTGCCTCTTCCTGAAACTGTCTGGGCACTTTTTGGATGCTCGCATCTTCCTCTTCCCTTTGGCTTCAAGGCCCTGAGAGTAAGAGAAAAAATGTTGTTTCTCCATCTTCTGGGATCATCCTGGGATAGATAGAGGCAAGTCTCATCACTAGAGGGGCATAGCTGAGAGTGAATGTTTGTAGGTAGTCTGATTGCCACTTGATGGTCGTTGCCCATCAGAGCAGGAGGCCTTGAATCTGTTACAATAGGCAGGTTCAAGTTGTGGGAGACAACCTCACCAGGTGGGGGGATCTTTTGTACCACCGCTAATCCTAACTGAAGCGATTTTTACCTAACCAACGTAAATGGCTCAATCTCCCTGGTTCTATCTACTTCCTCCGTTCGTGGGACTGAACCACCCCTCTCAAATCAACCAAGAACTTCTTGTTGGACTTAAACCCTCATTACCCAATGATAAGACCAGAGATAAACTGAATGAAAGGGTTTTAGTCACAAGAATTTCAACTGTTTGAATACTTATCTCCTTAGGCTTGCATTAATGACTGCCCCTCCTCAGGTTTGCAGGCTTGCATTAATGGCTGCCCACTCATCATCTAAACATGCAAGAAGGGAAGAAAGGCATTTGGAATGAATGGTTGGCTTAATAGGCAGGTTCAAGCAGCAGGAGACAACCTCAGCAAGTTGGGGGATCTTTTCTATCAACGCTAATCCTGATTGAAGTGACGGGTGGATGAATATTGCTTACCTTAGCAATATTCTACTGTGGGTCAGAATACGAACAAACTGCTCCAATGCTCTTACCACTCACTGTTTTCTTACATCCATGCTGAGACTACTTGGTACTATTTTGGGTCTTGCATTAATGCTCTTTCATATCATTTGAAGAGCTCACTCCGACTGGTCATGTTCTTTGTGTACTGCTTCTTCATCAATGGGTGGAACTACAACAACTGAGGGAACCACTACCCACCTTGGCTGATTCTTAAATTAGTAATGGCCAAAGACACCTTGTTTCTCCTTGGGCACTCTCTGGCTCTCTAGTCAAAATAGCCAGGTTATTAGTCAGGCTCAGACTTCGCAGAGTACCTCCTAACCTGTAAGTGTTACTATTTTGGGGTTTTTGGGGTTCATGGGTTGGCGAAAACCCAGTGGAATGGCTATTTTACATGCTATATCACCACTTTAACCCTTCTCGGGTTTCAATCTACCTGCTCACAGATGTTAGCTTGATGCAATGTTTGGTGGCCTGCTTTAGAGCTTGCATGCCATGTTACGAAGAAAGAGGTGTAACGTTAGGTGGCCTGCTTTAGAGCTTGCACGTGATGCTATGGAGAGAGAGGTGTAAGGCACATGGTCCTCATGTAGGGCCCACAAGGTGGATCAATGTTCCAATTTTAATTTTTATTCTTATTGAAATCGTTTGAATTTCTTATTTTTATTTTAAATTTGAACTTATTATACAATTTGCAGGGTTTGTCCTATTTCACCTTCTAACTAGCATGGAGTTCATATGTTTATAAATATCCTCTTCTCTACCCTTAACTAAAGGTTGTGCATGAGGCTTCACAGAGGGAGGGAATTTATGGAGTTGGGAACCAACAACTTCATTATGCATAGGTAGTTCTTGGATTTTCAAAAGCCCTTTAACTAGTTTCATGCATTTATTTTCAGCAATATAAAGGTTTAGGGTTTAGGATAATTAGGATTTTAATAATGGAGTGTACATCTAATAAGATCCTCGATTTGAATTCCAACCATCAACCCTTTTCAAATGAAGACGATACCCCTTTAACAAGCCCAAGTTTGGTGGCCTCTGCAACAAACCCTAATTTCATTAGAGGAATTGGTTTAAACCAAGATAATAGCATGAAACCCTTCTTTGGAAATAAAACTTCAAATGTGGCTGAAGATAACTAAGATTGTTTAATGGGTACTCAAGGAGAGAATGTGGAGCCCAACATAGCACTTGCCCAGGGTGCCAAGGGAGGGATATCTACTGATCTCAATGAAATTAGTACAGAGCTTGCAGATAATTCCATGCCCACTAAGAACATTAAAGTAAGAGAAGTTGAAACTCGAGCAATGCTAATTGGTGGTTTCGATGGTGGTTCAGTTGAGCTTAGACATGTTGCTGCTGGGCTAGCCACTGAGAAGGAATTGGTTGCTAGCAAAGCTGATCAGGAACAGGTTTTGGGGATAGAATCAACATATTCTGCTTTGCAAAAGAATACCAATGAGAATCCATCTTTGAGGTTACAAGCGGAAAGACATGAAGAAGCTGTAGCTGGTTTGGAGAATACAATAGATTTTGGTGATAAAAAGCATACTATGCCATCTGCAAATGAGGAACAACCAGGTTCTTATTGCACGCTAAAGGAGCATCAGTTTTCTGTTGGGGATCTGGTATGGGGTCATGAACTTGAATGTTATATGCGAGGACACTGCTTTAAGGTCTGACATGGTAAAGAAAATCAATTATTGATTCAATCTTCTTTTGACATTGTTCAACACTTTTCTTCGAATATTGAAAATGGACTGGTTATAAGGGCCAACTTGCCAATAAATAATCACTGTTGAGTTAGAAAAATACCCATTTTTTGTTTTAACAAGAATCATTTTTTTGTGAATTCTTCCTCTTGCACTCTTGCATTTAATCCTCTCGTGCTTTGTTGTTTTGCTCTGCCAGGCATACAGGGCACGTGCTTCCTTGTTCTGCTACGCTAGGCATACAGGTTAGTGATGTGGCCACCAGACAAACTGCATGGAGTAGCAATTTTATTCTCCACCATGTGCCTTACTTCGCTGCCTGCCTTGCTTTACCACTTTGGGCATATTAGCTTCTAGTGCTATTGGTGAAAGTTCCTTTGGATTTGGTTGACCCTTTATTACTACTTTCTTTGTGGCCACCCTTGCCCCAAGCCAGACCTTCAGTATTTATGGAATTTCAAGGAGAAGCACCAAGCCATACCTTCAGCATTTCTGGCATTTCCAGGAGACACATCAGTACTTTCTCTACTAACTTCTGCTTGGATTATATTAAGTTGATTCGATGTTTTCACCAGCTTCTTCATCATTGATTTCATCTGGTTCTTCTCCATTGCCAACATCCATGTCAGCTGAGGTTTCAGGTAAGGAGCTTCTTGCTCTCCTTCTATGTCGTTCGGTAAGTTAGGTTTTGTTTACATGCTTAATTCATGGATTTGCCAATCATGGCTTGTTTGTGCTATGTGTTTTCAGTTTTAGGATTTGTTCCACTTCGAAATCTATCTAGCAGGCTTGATACCTAGATTTGTTTTGCATTGTGGTGAATTGGTTTGTGCTTGGAGGCCAATTTAGTCTACTATTATAACTGGGTTGTTTTGTTTCTTTTTCATTTCGTCTTTTTCATTCAATTTTACTACCAAGACTGTTGGATTTTCTTGGATTTACCTTTTAGCCTTTTTGGGTTCCATTGTAAAGAAAATATTTATTAAACTCTAAAAATGAAAAGTTAAAACCACTTCATTCTGGAGCAACTAGATCTAATATTCTTGTTTTTCTTTGATTTTGAGTGAGCTTTGTCTATTTTTGCATTCTTTTGCTTGTATTTTTGGCTTCTCTTGAGAATAAATATCTACAAGAAGGAAAACAAATTGACTATTATATTCCATTGTAGCACCAGGGCTGTTGTTTTTCACATTTTATCTTTTAAATGATTCACAAGGATTCTTTATGCAATTTTTCTAGGTTTTTATATTACTCTTTGTAATTGGGTTCATATTTACCATTTTTCCCATTATACAATTGGTTTATTTTGGTTTAGGTTCCCCTATTTAGTTCATGTGGGCTATTAGTTTCATGTGTCATTTATTGCACTTGTGCTACTATTTTATTCATTTTAGGATGGTCCTGCAGTAAGGATACTGAGGAGTTGGCTTCTTCTATAGTCCCAAGCTTCTTCATCATTTTGGTGTTGATTTATTTATTCAGGTTTCTCTTGAGAAATTATGTAATTGGGTCAATTTGTTCATGTGTTTCATGAGTTTAGAGGAGTTGGCTTCTTCCATAGTCCCATACTTCTCCATCACTTGGGTGTTGATTTGTTTATTCAAGTTCTCTTGAGTAGTTATATAATTGGGTCGGTTTGTTCATGAGTTTCATGAGTTTGGAATCTCGAAGGGATTTTGTTTGTAATATTTCAATATTTTGGTATTACTGTAGACAAGCAATGGGATGCAATTGAACCATGGGTTTGGAATCCCTTTGACATCTGAAATTTTGAGTTTTGAAGAAGTAAGACTTAAATGCCATCTCTAATTCAATACCCAAACCAACTTCTTTTGTAGACAACTTGACTGGATGAAAGAGAGAATATAATTTAAGATTCTAATCAATGTTCACTGCTAATAAGCATAATATGAAACAAGTGGTGACAAGCGACCAGGTGGGTCAAGGAACTGACCTTGCAGCCACCACATTTGTGGCAGCGCTCCTTCCATTCCAAGGGTTCTTATTACTACAACTACCAACTAATCGACTTAGAAAAAACCCAAGCAGAAAAGGCTTCTCTTACATTACGGTAAAACAAAATGAGTTATGCGGGCAACTTTTCATCTGCTGGATTCATTTTATCTACTATATTAACAGTTCCAGAAACAATTCCTATGCTTCAGTCTATTGGAATCAAAGTGTCTTCGTTTGATGCTGTAATTTACAGTAATGGGAGCCAACTTTTATATACATCTAGTGACAATCCAAATTCACCAATATATCCCGATCCAAACTATGATTCTCATATTGATTATCGCTGGGATGCAGAAGGTCTCAGAAAAAGCATGAAAAAATTGAGAGATTCAGAGAAATCTCGGTTCCTATTGGAAGATGATGAAGCATCTAATTTCCATTGCTCGGCATATCATGGCATATCAAGTCAAGAAGTTATCCACTGTAAGTGTCAATTGTAGATATCATTTTCAATGACTAGTATATGTTCTATGAGTGTGATTCAACGTCCTAAAAATCCAGAAAAACATTGGTTTTTGATTTAGGCACTTCTTTACTGCTTCCAATTGCATACGAGTTTATGAAATGTATCTATATATCTTTTTAACATTTTACTTGGGTACTGTTTTTCCAGGCTCCCAAAGAAGACTAGTTTATGAAATTTATCTATATAAACTACATCATATAATGTTCTTTTACATGCGCTGAGAGACTCTGAATACTTCCCATACTTCTTGCTCAAGGTAGGGACTAGCTACCATGCAACCTCTCTTGTTTTATATTTTCACAGTTAGATTCACCTCAAAATTCAAATCTCTTGCTGACCCCATAATTCAATTAATGGAAAGTTTGCATTACATAGAAAAGCAACTGATTGTATACCTATGAAAATAGATTGTTATGTTTTCTTTTGTATACATCGAAAGAGTTTCCATTCAACCCTCCGTTGTAAAAGAGAAGAGAGAGTGATATGTGATAAAAGGAAGCAAAATGTGATTTCCAAGGAAGGAAAAGCAACTGATTGTATACCTCTGAAAATAGACTGTTATGTTTATTTTGTATACAATGAAAGAGCTTCCATTCAACCCTCCGTTGTAAAAGAGAAGAGAGATTGATATGTGATAGAAGGAAGAAAAATGTATGATATCCAGGGAGGGAGGGAGGAAGCGAGGTACTGATTTTAACCTCCACTGGGCTAAAAATAGCTTATGAGAAATATTTCATTTTCATCTTATTGATGTATTCGACCCGAAAGAAAGAACGAAAGAAATAAAAAAGAAAGAAATTTTAACGTCCACGAGGCTAAAAATAGCTTATGAGATAGATTGCTTCTTCATCTAATTGAATTATTCGACCCTTTTTGTGTGAAGCCTCACAATAAACACTCTAAGCTTCTCGACAAACCCCTCACTAAATAGATTATCCCAAGAGCTAGCTGCAAGAATATCTGCATAACTTTCTTTGTTGTCTTTGAAGGCCTCACATTCTAAAAGGAAATGTTTTTCTGTTTCCATTTCTCCCGAAGAACAAAAACTACATACTCTTTCCTCCCACACTTGCTTTGGCCTTTTTTAGCACCTTGTTTCACAACAGAGTTGATGATAATTAATCCTTAACTGAGCAATAAGAATTTTGGCTTTCCAAGAAATATTAACCTCTATGTATGCTTTTTATTGATGATTATGAGTGAGGTTAAACACTTCAATATAATACTTTTTCTTTGTCCTTGGCTCTTTATCCCAAGTACGCTTGTGAAACTTATCCATAGCAAAAGATTTTATCTCTTTACTGTTTATGGGACAAATACCTCATTTACTAAACCATTTATTATTTTGTTGCATCCAAGTCTTTTTTTCTTTTGCACAATATGTAATTAAAGACAACCTTAGGCCATTTTTCCTCTTCCATTTGCTCAATTTTGTTTAAATACCTTATGGATCACACCATAGAAATTGCTTCAATAGGAGAAACCTGTGTTTCAGTTAACAAGATAGCATAATGAACTTCACTTTTAATTTTGAATTTGTTTGTAATCAAACACTTCTGATTTTTCTCAATTTGTTTCCACTGCATGTCGGATGTATCGCTGGCCCACACATCACAAACATAGAGAATCACCAGCTCCAAAAGAGTTTCAGTGGTTTTCGAGTCTCATAACTTTTCCTCTCTACACTTATTTTGAAAAGCTTAAAATGCTTTCCAACCCGCTGAAGTTTTTTTCTTTCTATAACCATCCCGTCTCAGATTTTTGTTGAAGTCAATTCTGAGGTATTTGTAATCTGCAACTTCTTCCAGAATGTTGCCTTTAAAGTAGAACTTATGCTTGTTAGGTTTCTTTTTTTACAGAAAACCACTACTTTCGTTATGTTAATATTGACTTGCATCTCCACCCTTCTGCAAAAATGCTCAAGGGATAGTAAGTTCTCTTGCAAACAAAGGCAGATTTAACAATTAGAATAAGGTCATCTTCATATAAAAGAAGCCTTATAATGAACTTGCCCAAATAGATACCATCACCCCCTTGCGAATTTAATCACTCCTCAAGCTTGTTTATATATAAACCAAAAAGGATAGGAGACAATGAGAAAACTTGCTTGACCCCGATATTTCTTCTAAAACTTTCAAAAATAAGGTATATCATATCATTTATAAAGGTACATTGAATCTAAACTAGGTACACTGCCATACATTTATGAACTATAATTAACAACACCCGTCAATTTGAAGTTGAGATAACAATCTTGTTATTAATACTTTTTGAAACTAAAATTCTATGATATTGAGAAAAACCGTCTCGTTGGACTATGAGAAAGCTCATGAAGGGATATATATCAATACTAGTGAAGCTTTATGGGTTTAGATATTAAAATAACGTTACTTAGAGAATGAGCTCAAAATCATTAGATTTTACATGAGCGATATAGGTTTGACAAGATTAAGGATTTTCATGATAAGTTCTTAGATAATGATTCAATAATGGTAGGCAAAGTTATGATTTATGAGTTCAGAAACTATTAAAGGGAAAAATGGCCGACTAATACCGCCAACAATGTTAAATTTCCATAGTTAGAGAAGCAAACAAAACATTATTAAAAATCCATATATATATATATATATTATATATATATATGATATATTTATTGGTGATTTTGATTTTGACAGTTTTTGTTCTCTTAATGTTTTAGATATATTTAAATTAATTTGTTAGACCATATACCAGTCAAATAAATCATATGAATTTTTCTTCCAAGATGTTTTTTTAGGTTGAAAACATTATCATATCGGTGCATTTTTAAGTTGGAAACATTATCAACAAAACTCTCTTAGTTTAGAGCTTTTATGTGTTTCATTAGAAATAACTCTCTTGGTTTAGAGCTTTTATACCTCTCATTAGAAATTAAATAATTTTCACTAGGTTTCAAAGATTGTGTTGCTTCTCTTAGACTTAATAGGAAAAACATATTGTTTCAATGCATTAAAGTTCCAATGCATTTGTCTAGATAATCATGTTTTCCAATATGTGTGAGATGGAACCACGTAACATTAATTATCATCCAATTGTATGTTATGGTTATCTATTGTAACGATCCTATTACTATAAATGTGGGACCTTATTGTGTGTAGATATGTATGGGATATACTAAATATTTCTTCTTGTGTGTTTGGTTATGTCATGTTGTTTTTCTATTTTGATATTAGAGAAAAATTAAATAGGTTACAAAAGACAAATGATATAGTTAGGCCTAGGTCCATTTGTGTGTAGCATGCATCCCTCTTTTGAGTAGAGAGGATGTGATGTCAAGTTGTGGAATTAACTACTTGTATAGGTACAATTGATAATTTATGCTAGCTTTATGCGTAATTAGGGAAACTGAATCTTTGATTAAGCGGGGCGGGGGTAGGGTTGTTGAGAGAGGGAGGAATGTGAGATGAAATAATCCTAGAAAGTGAAATGGATTATTTTAATGGACATAAATAATTAGTTTTATGTAGGTACAAAAGGAAAAAAATGCAAGGATGAAGCTCAATTAAAGACAATGAAAAGTTGGTCATATTGCACGTGGAAGTTGTAAGACAACGAAATTGGAAACCAAATTAGTTGTATATTAAGAATTGATCTCTATGAATGATGTACACAATGTATATATAAATACATAAAGAAATTTTTGGTTAAGTTTATGGGTCTTTTTGGACTCTATTAACCATTCATCATAAAAAAACCCTAATTCTGAGGATTAGTTGTCTATCTCTCCCCCCCCCCCCCTTAATCTGAATGGATGTATCAAAGTCTAAGAGAGAGCTCAAAATGCAAAAATGCATCTCAGCCAAGATCCAAATGTCTCTCGGAAATGGTTTTCAAGGATAACCACAAACCAAGGATGGTGGTTTTTAAGACAAATTTACCATAAACAATACCAAAATATGGGAGGACTCAAGGTATGAAACAACATCAACTCTGGAACTTTAATAGTAGTTATCAGAACAACAAAAATTGCGGTTTTAAGGTGACCACTAACTCTGGAACTATCATTGTAATTCCTCGAACAATTTCGAATCTGGAAGTGCTTGTTCACAAACAACTCATTAAAAAAAAATTAAAGTCTCTCTCGCTATAACACTGAATCTAATTGGTATAGGTTGTGGCCCAGTCTCATTTGTGGATCTCTAACTAAACCTCACTTGACAAATCTTCAAACCTACAGTAGACGATCACAACTCTATCAATTTCCCCCTTGTCAGATATAGGGTGAGAAGATGAAGTCTTCTTCATCACTAGAAGGTTGGTCAATACTCTTGAACATCCCCTGCAGTATAACCTGTAAATATTCTTGGTGGCTTTAGACCAATCCCAAGAAGTAATCCATCCAAAATTAATTTCCTCTCTTGCATTAGTCTTCTTTCCGGAACACCTGTTTGAATGGTGATTGTGCTTTCCACAATGTTAACATGGGTGAAGATCAAAACACTGATATTTCACATGTCCAACTCTATCGCAATGTTGGCATTGATCAATTTGTTGTGGAACAACCATCAATAAATCCAACACTATGAAATTGTATATGTTTATAAAAATCAAGAATATGAAAAAAAGATACATCCAAGACATCCTTGTTATATCCAAAACCAATTATGTTTTTGTTGTGTATAGTTTCTTCCCATGGTCTTATAAAGGTTTTGGGAACAACATGCTTCACATCTATATGTAAATGACTCTTGCATACACTTTCTTGAACATGAATTTCCATTGCATCTAAGTTTTCCCCTGAAGCGGCTTCATTACTCTTTGACTCATGTTTAGGATCATCTCGCTATACTTGAGACTCAATCTAGAGAAATTCAATTATTGCCAATGCATCATGTAAATGCATTTTGATATGAACAAGACTTACTTTGCTAATATTTACAGTTTCATCAACAGTGGAACTAATGAGATTGTTTAATATATCTAATACATTTTTAATTTGAGCCATTTTACTCAATGTTGGGTGTCAGGTTCAATTGAAAATCCACCCGTTTACAACATAATTTGACAAGTAATAATTAAAATATGAATACAAGGTACGATTTCAATTACATTTAATACACAACTCCACTACTTGCTTCCCTATAAACCACTTCTTAAAAAATTTCACCAAAATTGTTCTACAATTTCTCTCCTTTCAACTCAACAACCCTTATGACGAAGCAAATAAATTGTGTTTCAAAATAATCTTCTTGTAAAGATGATCTAATAGCAAGGGGTTTCCTTGATGCAATAAATGATTTGCAATTATTGGCTAATTTCTAGGTGAAATTCCACAGAGAACAACTTTCATTGCTTTTGGTTTTTATGATCACTAGTATCATTTAACTTAAGGTTAAGGGCTTTTGAAAGTTCTTAACATTGGCATAAATAATTACATGTCTCTCCTAGTTGAGTAAAGGAGTTGTGGACGTTGTGTGGAACTCTAATGACTTTTCTCTTTTACACATCCAGTTTCGGTTCTAGTTCTGTAGGCATATGAAAGTTCTTGCTAGTCCCCACTCTATCAAAGTCATAAGAAACAAGACATATGGTAGTTGCTGCAAATATTCTTTATTCAACCAATCTTTGGCCTTATCACAAAATCACCATTATACAAAATCAAGAGAGATTCCAGAGCATAGGAACCCATTGCTTAAAGAACTTTGAACTGGTTATACATAGTTTATAAAAGAATAAGAGTAAAGAAGCTAGCCTATGACCAGTCTCTTGAGCAATATATCACCATCTAAACTCCGAGCATATTAGTTGATAGTTCACAAATGAGAACACCACCTTGCAATAAAATCGATTGAGTAAATCACACGACTCTGCATCCGCTTGTAGCATCACTCCTCTGCCCTCTGAAGCCCTCTCGGCCTTTTTTATCTTGTTTGTTGATAAAGGCATCCTCCTAGTTGTTATCAATACAGTTGCAGACACGTCAGTGCACAAAGTATTATTATCTCTGTAACATTTAATCACACACATTCATTTCAGAAAAAGGCCTTTGATTTGATCTTTTATCATATGCTTATCTTGTTCTTGTTCGCTTTAGGAACTGGAATTCTCCATTTGACTTAGATTTGTGGACAATGTCTGGTGTTCTAATGACAAACATATGTTTTTGGTTCTATAATCAATAACAACCAAATGAAGGGAAATAGAAACAACTATCCAGTGCTAGTGTTTACATGGTTCAAAAATAGTTCAAGTATTCCATCGAGAGAATGCCACACATGCCTTCAAGCCGGTTATCCATTTAAACAAAAAAAATCTAGATTTAATCACAAATGACAACATTCTTTGGAGAAGTAAACATACCGAAAAATATCAGAAATCTGAATTAGAGATCAGTGAAGAAAATGTATAAATGATTACTCGGTTTCCGAATTATGAATTGGGGATGCCATTCTTTGTGTAATTCAGTGAGGTGAAAATTTTGAGAAATTCATGTTGAGGGTATCTTGGGTATAACTATTGGTTATTGCAAATAAAAATATAGTGGGCATGAGGGAGAATCAAAGGAAATCATGTGAGCATCTGTTGCCTACTCACTAACTTCACTTGCTTACATTCTTGTGCATGCAACTTCTTGTATGGAAACAAAGGACCTTTGTAAAATTTGATATGATTATGTTTGAAAATTTATAAAATAGAGGGAAACCCATGAATGCAATACATCATCACTGTTTTTATAAATACACAAGTTCACACGCCCTCAATCAACTATGAATGTTTTCATAGTCGAGCGGGCCCTGGAGACCCAACAGGAACGTTTAACATTTAGAACACACACAAGTCGAACACAACACAACCCAAAGCATTGCCCGAAAATTGGGGGCAAATAGAGCACCGCCACACACCACTTACCTCAACATGCTTCCTCATCTACTAGCCAAATGGTTTACTAAACTTGAACCCCAACGTCGCAAGTAGCAACAAAAAACACCCAATTGAAATAAAGAGTTTGTGCCTCTTTCACCTATTGCTTAGATATCATGCAATGCACACAATCCTTGGTCTAGAAGATGTAAGCAGGTGCCCATGAAGGGCCACAAAAATAGTGTTTCAACTCAATCAATAGGGCGGATGAACTACCCACTCTGATACCACTGTAAGACAACAAAATTGGAAACCAAATTAACTGTATATTAAGAATTGATCTCTATGAATGATGAACACAATGTACATATAAATACGTAAAGAAATTGTTGATTCAATTTCTGGGTCTTCTTGGACTCTAATAACCACTCACCATAACACAAACCTAATCACGAGGATTGGTTGTCTAACAGAAGTCTTGTGGTATAAGTGAAGATGAGAGTAGATGGGAACAAATAATGATGGAAAATCAAAGCTAAAAGTTTGTGAGTATTATGGATGTGATTGAATCATTGTGTTTGTAAGAATTTCTATGGTGTTGTGTGTGACTTAATGTATTGGTCAAAAGAGTATATTTTATTATGTACCTAGTATATCCATGGATGAAGTATGAGAATTATATGTAATCTTGATGAGCCAATGTGTACCCCCATGTAGTTCATAGTAATCGTAAACTGCGTTGCATAGGAAGTTTTGTCGTCAACCAAAGACCACATGTCAAGGGAAGGTTAGTGGTTATTAAGAAACCATTGATGCAGTGTTTGGTTCTTGGTCAACTAAAACCATTTGATGTGATGTTTGTGGTAAGTAAAAAACCACATTAGGTGTGATGGTTTAGAGTCATCCACAAAAACCCATCAATGTAATGTAAGACTATGGTTGTGGGTAAGCCAAGGGAAATCAAAGATAATTTTAACAATAAAAGAAATAAATTTCAGTATAAATATATGTAATAGAAGAATGGTTGAATGAATGATACACTCTATGAGCTGAAGCAAACTACGAGCAATCAGTCGTATTACAAATAACTTCTTCATCCAATGAAACTCGCAACAATTTCTAGTTAATTATCCAACATCCACATTCCATTCCATGACCAAATAAAACAAACATCATATGAATAAAATAATTACCATGCTCGCTCCAAATTAAAATAAAATATGAAGAGCACTTATCCTCTCTCCAAGCACGCTTGATCTCATTTTCCACTGTTTGCTTATGTTTCACATAAAGCGTATTCTCTATGGCATATGTGCTCTCATGGAGGGAAAGAACAAAATTACAAGGGAGTCGACTCTGTTACCATATCTGGAACTTTTAAATTTGCATAAACTACACTTTACCTCCAACACAACTCCTAGAGGGTACATCACGTGTCAACATACCTTCCCTTTTGTAACTCCATATAGACTTGAAATTCTGGCAACAATTTATATTACAAATCAAATCACAATTTTGAAACCAATGTTTCTTTTCAACCAATGGCCACGCCTTGAATACAATCAAATTGCTAATTCATTTCCATGGAAAACCTTCTAATATTTCACCCAATGCAGATTTCCATGGACAATGACACAATTTCTTCTTTTGCTGGATAAAATAATCAAATAAACACTACTGACCATTGAATGATTCTCAGGGATGGAGATCTTGGCATATCGCTAGAGTCATGGTTATTTCTAGCTATTTCAACCACGATCTCTCTTCTGAATCAAAGACTTGGTTTTAATACATACATTCATTTCATTTGTATTGAAGAGTTTTTCCGTTACACCAAAACCTACAGGTGTTCGTAAATGTTCCAAACCAATAACTAGGTTATTCAAGGTGGAAATTACGGATTCCATAGAAGTGTTGTGATTCTTCCAACACCCCCCTCAAACGCAACTCACGGGAATTGAACCTGGGTCCAGGCTCTGATACCATGAAGAGGTTTTCCATTACACCAAAACTCCAAATTGTTGGTAAACGTTCCAAACCAGTGACTAGGATCCCCATAGTGGAAATTACGGATTCCATAAATTCTTCCAACATGTATCACAAATCCATTAGATCCATGCTTGATGCAATCACCATTTGACTAGGAATGCTCATTCCAATTATCCAATAGCTACACTTGAAATCTAGAAATGGATGTCAGATTCCTGAACACAAAATCATATTCATCAATTTCCTTTACACTACAATGAATCTTTTTATCAGGCTCAAACGCCTGTTCCGTCTCTGCGCACACAATTATATAGAGAATAAATTGCTTCTCATTCTGTAGGTTCACTCACTTAAAATCTCCCATCCTTTACACAGTTAAATTCGATTTCATCGTAACTCCTCGAATTTACACACTAATACATGAACACATTTAAATTGTAGCAATCCTGCACACAGATATCTTTGTTCAATCAAAATAATCACAATAAATTAATGGCCTGATGTACCCAATTTGGGCCAGCTGTATGACCCTCTCTCATTTCTTCACTTCATCTCTATGTGTGTCTTTAAAAATGCCTGCAGGCCTTTATAATATACATGTTTTACAATATACATGTAAAAATACAATTATTAGATCGATCAAGTTAAAGATGTTATTTATTCTCTAACTTATTTGAACTATCTCAATTTGTATGCTATTAATAACAAATTATAAGCAAACTCCAACAGCTACTATCTATTTATACTAATTTCAAAGAGTTCTAGAATTATTACAATTTTAGAATTGAAATAAGGTTTAATGAGGGAAACCAATTTCTTTACAAAATCTTGTTAATTTGTAAAGATGTTTTTATATTAATGAATTAATGAACCATGTGTATGAAGGAAAAATTACTAGATTAGTGGTTGTAGTGGCTAGGTACCCATGCATTTTATGCGATGGTTGTTTTTTTATATGAACGTCAATATTTTGATATTGGTTATAAATTCTAGGTTGGATTGGACATATACTTTGCTAACTAAGATGTTGATGAGATCATGTGTCACAGAGAAGAACATTTTGATGAAGACAATTTAGGTGTTGTAGAAACTACATTTCTCCATTAAGGGGAACATTAGAGTTAATAGGAGAAATGTATTATTCCAATGCATTAGAGTTCCAATACAATATTCTAGAAAATGTTTTCAATATGAGTTATAAACATGTAAGTTTCATTATCATCTAGTTGCAATTAATTATTATGGTGAGTTATAAACACATAAGTGTCATTATCATCTAGTTGCAATTGATTATTATGCTGATCTATTATATTGATCCTTTTATTATAAATATAAAACCTTATTTTAGTCCAAAGGGTTAGCTTAGTTGATCGAATTCACGTTGTTAAGTATCTCGTTAGTTGGGAAGGTCATGGGGTCAAATTTTCTCCAACACGTTCGGGTCTAGGCCCTACTTGTTTGACTGACGGGGTAGATCCCTTTGAGTTGATATGCCTAGATTTTCCTGTGGATGTAACAACCACCTAATATCCATGAACCACCCTATATATATATAATATATATATATATTATAATAATTCTATTATATAAAGAGATCAAATCTAATAAATATTTCTATATTATATTTCACTATTTCACATTATTTCTATTATTTTGCTTGCCCTTAGATCTAATCTTGTTATTATAAATATAAAACCCTATTGTGTAAAGAGAGATCAAATCTAATAAATATTTATTATCGTATATTTGACTATTTCGCATTTTTTCTACTTGCTTCCCCTTACATTGACATGTTAGAAGCATTCTCTTAACACCAATAATTTTCACACTCTGTTATAGTTTGTTTGAATACTTTGAAGCAAATATTGGTGTTTACCATTTATGTGAAATTACCTATTTTTCTTAGGTTTAGTTTTGATACATATTCCAAGTTTCTATAGATCTCTCACGTTGAGAATATACGCTAGAAAATATGTTCTCGCTTTATCTTTATTATTTCTGAGATGAACAACATTGTTCAGATGACTTTGTTCATAAGTGTACATAACGTCATCTACAAAAGTGGCACAGTACTCTAGAGTTGAGAGGAGGTGTCTTTGGCTCTTAGCTAATGAATTAAACATGAGAATGGGTAATGCTCCATAAATATTCTAGAGTTGCGTGGAGATATTTTAGACTCTAACCTAATTAATTAAAACATGAGAATGGGTAATGCTCCATAAATATTCTAGAGTTGAGTGGAGATGTCTTAGACTCTAAGCTAATTAATTAAACATGAGAATGGGTAATGCTCCACCCCGAAGCTTTCTAAACCACATCAAACTAAACATGGGGCCACAAGTAACTTGGATAACACATGTAAAATTAACAAAATGTGGAATACCGTTTTCTCTAAGCCATTTATTAGAAATTAGAGTCATTTTGAAAATTTCAATTAATAAATCTTATCTTATGTTCTAGCAACTTTAGGTGGAGAAACTTCACTATGATCACATAGACTTTATGAAAAACTTAAAGAAAAATCATGAGAATTTAGTAAGAATTAGAAATATCTATGCATCTAGAGGAGTCTAACATTTTTAAAGCTCATTTTATATACAAATTCTCTAAAATAGGAACACAATCTTCTTGGTAACATGAAGGAAACACATAGTAGAAGGTTAATCCAACCACTATATCCCTCTCTTGTTGTGCATGGAGGGGTGGATTAGTTTATTTATGTCTGTCATATAGTTATATTCAACTTTTCTTCTATAAATTTATGCATAAATAAATTTATTTACTGGATTGTGTTGAGTTAGAGTTAATGCTTAAATACTATATTTGAGAAGTTGGCTTGTGAGTTGTTGGTGATGGTTGAGAAATTTTCTCAACTTATCCCCCTAAATGAGGAATAAGTTAGATCTCAGAAACTCCATATTATAGAGTAAAACATCATGTAAAATCATGTGTGTATGTCTGTTTGTTAATACGTACATACCTTTGGGTGAAATGTAATGTGTTCTTTTAGTCATTCTTTCTTGGTTTCAGAGCCTGAGTGGGGAGAATTTAAACTTGTGCAGCGCCAGAGTGTGAGTTGATTGGAGCTGCCAAGTTTATTTGACAGGAGATGTAGAGTTTATTTAGTAGGAGTCTGTGTGTTGGTCTATTTTGAGTGGAGTTGTTGAATAGTTAAAGCGTGGTGCGGTCTGGTGTGATGCAATGAGCCCAGTAGATCATGAGTGTAACAGTGGAGTCATTCTATAATTGGGCACCTCTATATCAAACAATTTGACATCAACATGTGTTAGAAAGTCTTGACTCTTGATCTCACCGTGGATCAAGCACACAATTGTTTTGTGAAGGCCTCGATGCTGACGGTAAGTGGGTGATTTCTTTGAACGGCTGATGGTTGTTAATATCACAATAAACACACTTGATGACCTCCCTCGTGTAAGGTGATTTGGATGTCGTTCCCTTGAGCTCCTGCCACTTCTATGGCAACCATATATCTTGTGGTTTGTTGGTTCAAACTTCATGGAAGTGTAGTTGCTACATTACCTACTCATAGAAGGATGTGCTAAGGAATCATTAGAAGGTGAAAGTATTGCCAGGAAATCACATAAGTAAGGAAATCATATTCGAGCGAGTAATCCCTTCACACCGGCGGTTGCAAGCTATTGTGGATCTGCAGTTACAATTCTCTCCTGCATATGCAGAGACCCTCTTGCATATGAAGTGTGTTGACATGTGTGTTATGTGTGGTAAGTCATGAAATTGCCCGGCCTTATTGTTATGTGGTGAGCTTAAGACTTAACATGTTTGTTTCCCATTGCAGATTGAGTGCATGAACATGCAATGTGGTTTGTTGCGTACATAAATTAAGGTTTTGGTTGCATAAGCTACTTTTTCTGCATAAAGAAATTACAACATTTTTTAGTTTTTGAGAAGAATTTACCATTTTGAATCACTCTTGTGACCATGGAATTCATGATTTTAGAAAAAAATAGTGGTGTAAATTTCCTCTCATGGAAAGTAAATGCACAAATGCAATTAATGAAATAGAAAACTATGGGGCATAATGGACAACATAGAAGTGGCAACTATAGATGCCAAACAAATGAATGACAAAGCAGAGATGAAAAAGCTAAGTCCATTATCAGACTTACTATTTTAGATTCATATTTACCTCATGTTTATCTAACTAAATCATCTAAAGAAATATGGGAACACATGATTCAATTGTTTGGTGCAAAGGCTACAAATGCAAAACTTTCCATTAAAATGCATTATTTAGACTTAAAATGAGTGAAACGACATCTATCTCTAGTCATGTAAATAATTTAATGTCTCTTATAAGAAAGTTAACTAAAGCTGGTGCTAAGGTGGAAGATGAAGATGTAAAAACCATCTTATGAAATAGTTTACCTTCAAATTTTAGCAATGTTGTCTTCACCTTAAGTCAAATGCCTTCACATACATTTGATGAGACAATTGCAACACTTTTGGTAGAGTAAAATAGGATAAAACCAGAGGATACAAAAGGCAATTCTCAAATATAAAATGTATTGTTTTTAAAGATAAGGATGAGAAAGAAAAATGCAAATAAAAAGTGAACTCGAATGCTACTACTATAGGAAAATTGGGCATGGTGTGGGTTTTCAAAACATGTGCCAATGACCAATTAAAAGGAAAGGTAAAAGAATGATTGAATATAGACACACATGAATATTTCACTACAATGAAAAAACCTTCAAGCAGAGGTTTTTGGGGAAGCCCAATGGAGGTTACTAGCGGATGTGGGTGGATGGATATTTTAGTAGATGTTTTTTTAATGGCGTGTTTGTAATATACAAGCACACTGATACTTTGCTATCCATACAAGTATTGGTTCCTTATAGAACATGGTGCAATGTGGAAAAATTATTTTTCTAAAATTAAAAAAAAAAACATCATTCGCTAAATAACATAATGCACGGTGCTTGAACAATCAATAGCACCAGAAAAAATTTACTTTTAAATTTTTTTGATGCTATATACACCCACAAAACCAGTGCCCTTCATGTAGTAAAACATCTCGGTGCATACCAAGAAGGAGCACTGCTATAGTTTTTTAATTTCAGAAAAATGCAGTGTTATTTTCCAACGATGCATTGGTGTGGTAAATGTACTAAAACACTTCGAGGCATCTTCTAAAGAGCACCACTAGGCTGTTTTTAATTTAAAAAAAAATAGAGTGGTGCTATATTAAAACAAAGCACTAGTGAGGTATTTGTATTAGAACACCCTAGGGCGTAACAAAAGCATATTATTTTTAATAAAAAAAAGAGGTTCTCTTCGATATTTTCTACACTAGTGCGGTTATAGCAACGCACTAGAGGAGGGTTAAATAAAAAACCCTCCCGGCCATAAATTTCTTTTTACCATCTATAGCGTTGGAGAGCTCTGAAGCACCAGTGCCACTCTTGCCTCATGCAAGCTCCCTAATGTTGATGCTTCTCTTTCTTACCATCCTTTTGTATTGTGCTCACTGCCTGAGTTTCCAATTTTTTCAAACCATAGTAAAATTTGTTTTTCTCCCTTACATGTCAACAAGGCCTCCCCAACGACCAAATGTCCAGGTAATGTCTAATTTTCTCTCTAATTTAATTTTTTAGCGTATTAGAATTTAAAATTAGCTTAAAATTTCCATATGTTTTTGAAAAAAAAGTATTCCCTGCATAGTGCGCTTGATATGATCTGCTCGCAGCAATAACGGTGCACTCTGTAAATTAACAGGGTGCACTGTAGTTTTGTGCGTGAACGTAACACATCACTATTGTTGTGGTGCATTTCATAAATGAAAACACACTGGGAAAGGTAAAAATTGTACGTTGGTGCATTTATATTTACCAAACGCACTGCAAAAATAATATTTAAAAATACATTTATAGATCAATGCGTTTGATAACCTGAATGTTTTGTAACACTGCGAAAATGTTATATGTGCGCACCATTGCATAAGTGTGATGCACCATGATGAAAATTTAAATTTGTGAACCAATAATGGTGCATCATACATATGTGTGCACCATTGTCAGTGTGGTTGTGTTTGATAACACACTAGAGTAGGGCCATGACCATGTTTTGGGCGCATAGATGATTCTATTTTTTAATTGAAAGTTATGTTTCCATATTTATAAATACATTTTTCATTTAATAAAAAAAATTATTTTTTATATATGAGGTTGATGTATTTTATATGTCAATGATGTAATAGAGACATTAGTAGAGGGAGCAACAACAAAAGCATGAGAAAATGGCGGATCCATACAATATGGTCCAACCAAGGGAGGTGAGAGAGAGGGATAACACCTAATTGTTGTCCTACAATACACACTCTAGGTGTCTGATATGGATCTCAGAGGCCCCTACTACAAAACGCTATGGCACCATGGATTTCAGAAATGGAAATGTGAAAATTTTATACTTTGTTAAATGCTGTCAGTTCAAATGGTAAAATAAGAGTGAAATGAGAAGGCAATGGTATAGAGAAATGATATTCAATTAGGGTTTCATGGGTCTTATTAGTCACACACCAAACACAGTGAAAACTTGTAGGCATGCCTTTCACGCCACTATCGCATCATACAATTGATGTCCTTCAAATCGGTGACATTATGTATATGGATTAGGCTCGTGAATTTCAATGACATGATATATATGGCTAGGTTCATGAATTTTGATGACATAATGTATATGACTTGGGCTTTTGATCTTTAATGATCATTCTGGGTAGGATAGATTTTAATAATATATCACACATAATGCCTTATTATGTAGCCTTATCACTTACTATTACTGAACTTTTGTATATAATATATTATTGTTAGAATTTGGTAATACTCATCATACTGATTGAAAAATATTTTAAAAGAAATCAAAACCTAAAAAATCTGGTTACACATTTCTAAATATTCAAATAAATTAAAATTTCATTTTCAACTTGGAATCCTAGAATAATATCATTGTGACATCGATGATTTCCTCCAAATTTGAAAAATTCGTTGAATATTATTGTTAGGCAATGACGATGTACCCCTCCCATCATCTTCTACTGCAGACCAGACAATTGACACTACTATGTTTGTTGTATCAAATACTTGCCTTGCAGTTATTTGAATAATATATATATATAGATAATATGGTGCATTTTTTCGTTCATGTTTATGTACTTAATTTATATGTTGGTGTTGATGTGTATATTGTTAGGTCATGTTAGATATGTTCATTTAATGTACTTGCACATAGATGTGTATGTGATAACAATTATTTGACATGAGATGTATATTAATTTGAGGATATGTGTGGTGAATATGTTAGATTAAAATGTTTGTGTTTTTTAGATGTGATCATGATAATGATGCATTGTTACATGATTAGATTTGTGTGCTAGCTAATGTAATTTATATGTTTTAAAGGTGTATAGAATTAGATGATGGTAGTGAATTTGAATGTGTATCTTATGTTGAAAAATGACAACAAGAAATGCTAAAAATAGTAGTTTGAGTACCAGTGTTGGATTGGGCAATAGGGAATGAAAAATGGAAGTGCTAAAAATAACATTCTATTTTTAGCAGTTCAGGATGGATTCCTATTTTAGTCAGTCCCTAGACTAAAATACGAGGTAAAATTCGAATTTGAACTTAACGGCTATTTGAAAATAAATTAATTAATTCTCCATCAGTTATTTAGTTGTGAAAAATAAAACATGAAGTCTATGTGAGGACATGCAATAGTTTATATATTAATTGAAGAATTTATCCATCAGTTAAAGAGATAAGGATGTGTTCTATATTGAGTAGTAATTAGTTGGCTCAGTTAACTGAGTCAAGTCCAGTTAGATTGTTTTAAATAGTTTGTTTAAATTAATGTGAGTTCAGTTAGTTAATGCTTGCATGCATGTAACTATTGCAATTCAGATAACTGAATATTCTCTCATAAATAACTCATGCATGTCAATTTAGAGAAAGACCCAGTTGAGATCAGAGGAGGGATAATGTACTATCAGTTGGATGGATTTTTCCTATAAAGGAAGATCATCCAAGCAAAAGGATTAAGGTTCCTGGACGATTGTGCAGTTTTACAGGGTGTGAGATCAGTTTGAGAGATCAGTTTTACACTTGGTAACAAGAGGATCACCCAGGAAAAACTGCGCAAGGAAATTGGAGGCTTGGAGGGCAGAGGAGACAACTTAGGAGAAGTATTGATTGCCTATGAGCATCCAGGAGGATTACACTGAGAGCTAGCTAGCTGTGAGAGCTAAGGCTTTGTGTAATCTTGATGTATTTCCACCTTCATCTATGAGGATTGTACTAAGAGCTGGCTAGCTATGTGAGAGCTAAGGCTTTGTATAAATCCTATGTATGATAATACAGAGAGTGGGTTTTAGGCCGAGGCTTTCCCTGGGTAAATTCTTCTGTGTTATGTGTGATTGATTCCTTCTTATCAATTATATGTGTTCTTATTGATGTTGCTCATGTTCAATTAAGCTTCCACTAAATTGGTTGTAGAAGTAGATCAAGTATTTTGCTTTAGTATATTGCATTATTAGGTGATCTACAGGTGGGAAAATCTACATCTTATATAATAGTTATGTTTGATGTTAGATGGTTATCATCATGATTCTTATTTTTATGAAATAATATTTATTATAAATTATGTACTAGTGAACTTATATCAAACTTTTATATATGAAATTGCATGCAAAATGAATTAAAAAAAAAATGCATAGACATTTTTATAAACTCAAAATTTAGTATGGTTGAAACTATGATTGTAAAATTACCATAAATAGTTTTCTATTTTTTAGATAGTTAATTCATATTCGCTCTAACTTAATTAGTAAAATATTTCAATAATCACAAGGAAAAAATAATTAAAGGTAAAATAATTTAGTTAGTTCTTAATAAGATGAAAATGTGTAATGTGGGAATTTACAGGGTAAGTGGGCCCATAACCCATGTAGGAATTTATAGGATAAGTTTCTTAGATAGAACACCAGATGACACCGCTCACAAACAAATCATAGATCAATACACCAGTATTTTTGACATGGTTAAAACCCTCAAAGAGGGAAACACACCACGGCTTGAGCCAACACGACCACTTCAGGCAATTCATTAATAAAAAAATGAAAATTTACATAAGATTCTCTCATGAATGGTAACCTTACAAATGACCCTCCATGCTATTTAAATAGAGATCATGGACCAATTGGGTGTTAAGCCACGGATCAAGTGTCGGTAATACGAGGAGAGAATGAACCATCAGATCACTTCATGTCTAGAACATATCATGACCGTCGAATTGTAAGTTACAAACGTACATAGTGAAGAAACACACTTTACCTAACTCTATACTAGACCAAGTTATACTTAACTATTTCCTATGTGTCGGAATATCCTAACATCCCCACTTAAGAACAAGTTGGGTTAGGATTGAAGGATGTACAAATATAACACAATAGGAGAATGAATGAGGCATTAGAGCCTATCCCCCCTTTGTGACAACTTCCTGAACTCCAACCATAAATCAAAGTTTAGTAAACTACGCCTCTGTGAGAGCCTTTATAAAGATGTATGCAACTTGATCATCTGTTGAACAATATTGCACTTCAAGAACATGGTCATGAATGAGCTTTCTGATGAAGTGCATGTGTAGTTCAATGTGTTTGCTGAACTGATGTTGGATTGGATCTTTGCATAGTTGAATGACACTTTGATTATCACACCAAAGTGTAGTCGGATGTTGCTGCTAAAAGACAAACTCTGACAGGATCTAACGAAGCCACATGGCTTCCTTACTAGCTTCTACGATGCCACAATACTCTACTTCTGCTGAAGAAATAGAAATGGCACTTTGTTTCTTGCAAGCCCATGTAATAGGTCTAGAACCAAGAGTGAAGACATGACCCGCAATAGACGTCTAATCATCAGGGTCACCAACCTAATCAGAATCAGTGAAACCAACCAATAGAGGAGATGCTTCTCCACTGTAATGAATCCCAAACTGAATTGTACTTCGAATATAATGAAGTATTCTTTTAGCTTCTTTCCAATGAATTTCATGTGGGTTTTGCATAAACTAAGCAATAAGGCCAACAACAAAGGAAAGGTCAGGACGAGTATGGGGAAAATACAAAAGTTTTCCTACAAGTTGATGGTATAAGTTAGCATCAACTTCAGGGGAAGTAAAAGTGACTGAAAGTTTGGCTCCAGACTAAAAGGGAGAAGGGGTTGGCTTATTGTATTCCATGTGAAAGTGGCATAGAATATCATAGCCATACTTGGACTGGGAAAGGGAAATACCTTCCTTGGATTGCAAGACTTGAAGACCAAGAAAATAATGCAAGTGTCCTAAGTCTATCATTTCAAACTGCTTTTTAAGGTTGGACTTCACATGGTTTATAAGGTTGGGATCACTACCAGTAAGGATAATATCATCAACATAAAAAACAAGAATGATAAGAGACTTACCCGCTTTCTTGGTGTAGATAGTATTGTCAGAATGACACCTAGAAAAACTAGTATCTAAAAGAAATCTGTCCATTTTGGCATACCAAGCTCGAGGGGCTTGTTTGAGACCATCAAGGGATTTCTTAAGCTGATATACAGGGCTGGGGTCTGTTTGTATAAATCCAGGAGACTGTTCCATATATATTTCTTCATGCAAATCCCCATGCAAGAAGGCAAATTTAACATCCATCTGATGGACTTCCCATTTGAAAGAGGTAGCAAGGGAAAGAACAAGGAAGATAGAGTTAATTTTGGCAACACAGGAGAAGGTTTCAGTATAGTCAATGCCTTCAAGTTGTGAAAAACCCTTAGCAACATGACAAGCTTTATGTTTATCAACTTTTCCATTTGGTCCAAACTTGGTTCTTTAAACCCATTTGCATCTAAAAAGTATTTGTCCCTTTGGAAGAGGAATAAGATCCCATCTATCATTTGCCAATAATGAACGATATTCTTCATTCATAGTTGCGTCCCAATCTGGATGGCCTGATGCTTCTGCAAAGGTGTTAGGATCATAATTTGCTAAAGCTTGAACCAGTAAAGAAGAGGCTCTATCGAACTAAGAACGTGTACGTCGCTGATCTGTAGGATCACCTGTGAGAGCACCTAGTGCATCCCGAGTAGCATGGACCCATTTTGGAAGCTGGGGAGCTGAAGGAGGATCTTGAGAAGGTGGGGGGGGACTGTCATCCTCACTATCATCATCTGAAGAAGAAATATTTTCAGAAGTAGAAGGGATAGAGAGAGTTGGCACATCCACCGAACTAGGCTTGTAGGCCGATATATTTTCAACAAACTTTACATCTCTTCTAATGATAACATTTTTGGACTTAAGTGGTCCTTTGACATCTTCAGAATATTCAACAAAAATACATTTTTCACTCTTAGGTTTTAAAGCTCTATGTTTCTCATCTGGAATATGGGCCCATGTTGCACTTCCAAAAACACGAAAGTGACTTACATCTGGTTTAATTGATCTCCATGCTTCTTCTGGAGTGATATTCTTTAAAACCATAGTAGGAGTGCGATTTACTATATAATTTGCACAGTTAATTGCTTCTGCCCAAAAATTAAGACTAAGTCCTTTATCTTGAAGCATACAATTAGCCATTTCCTTTAAGGTGTGATTCTTCCTTTTAGCTACACCATTTTGTTGTGGAGCATATGGAACAATATGTTGCATTCGAATTCCATGCTCAGTGCAAAAGTTGATGAATTTGTTGTTAACATATTCTCTGCCATTATTAGATTTTAGATTAAGAATTTGATGTCTAGATT